>JAGDFM010000680.1:0-14926 GCA_019155715.1 Phytophthora pseudosyringae
GCCAAATAACCCTCGAAAGGATAAACGTTTCCGTGAAACTGGATCAATCCCTAGAGCGTAGCGAATGAACGCATCGATGTTCCTCATGAACAGGCGTGCAGAGACACAATCGTTCCCCTACTAGCCTTGCGTTTGGAGTTCTCGGCATCAATGATCTCTTGGCGACGTTCTATGAATGCGGTCATGGCGTTCTGCCTCAGGTCAATACCGTTGGCGTTGTAGAACGGAGTAAGCGCAACCTCGTATCCTTCGAGAGCCTTTGTGCGAATCTTGCTATCGACATAACGTCTCTGTCCGGCGATGAGGTTAGCGACACGAATACCATCCACATCATGGTACATGATCACGAAGTAGTGATGCTTGCTTTCATCTCTTGGGTTACTTGTTGACACTACAGACTTCTCTTCTAGATACGATAGAGCGGTAGTAACCGTTTCCTTCGTTTCAATGAGTTCGTCTTGAACGTTATCGAGCTTTGCGTCACCGGCCTTAGCGTAACCAAGAAGTGCTGCGATCTGAGCTGACTGAGCGTCGTGCTTACGTTGCGCTTCTTCGTCGCGCTGTTTCATCTCGCGCCGAGCTACTTCGGCTTGTTCTCTCATCTCAGAGCGTAACAGATCAATCTTGTCGTCTTTCTCTTTCAAGACTTTCATGTTAGCCGCATAGTGATGTTGCTTAAGAATCGCGGATACACGCATCGAGTACTTTGGGCTTAGCCACATCACAAAGTAATCATAGAGATCAGGGTGAATGTAGGTGCCACTATGCGCATTGTCTCCATCGTTGATGATGAAGCTGCACTCCTCGACAGATAGGTCGTTTAGATTAGCACATTCCTGAATCTTCTCGCGAGTGGAACTATTGCGAAACCAATTGGCGGTCAGTTTGGCGCGAGTATTAGGCCTATGCGAATTCGCATAGGCCTCTTCATCTTCTTTGGTATGTTTACCACGTTTGTTGGGTTGTGGGGAATTCCCCACAACCCCCTCTTCTTCTTGCTTCAATGTTTGAAGCAAGCTAGCAGTTTTCGTGATATTGTAATATCCAGAATCATTGTGCATGATGATCGTCAAACGATGGTCAACACCGTTGGTGATCGTAGAATAGGCGGGAGCCGACATGGTTCAAGCGGTTAGTAGAGTAGGCGAGTAGGTGCTTAGGGGTGGTTGGTATATCTAACAGATAACTTTTCAATTTTAAGGATTGGAGTGACTAGGCGCCTTGATCTGGTTTTGTTACAAACCAGTGCGGCATGCATGTTGCAATGCCCGATAGTACTACTAGACTTATCCAGATCCATCTATATGTGATGATGTTAGTATACTCAAGGTATATGATGATAGCTAGTACCGCCAACGTAGTTGCTAGGAACGCGGTGATGACAGTATCTCTAGTAGCCATGGTTACTTATATTAGCACTAGCGATATTACGATTTGGTTCCGCGTATTAATAAATCGAAAACTTGATTACTGGTCATGTTCTTGAGCTCATTGCTCAAAGCTTTCTTTTTGTCTTCGGTGTCTATGTACTTCAGGATGAGATCTTCCGCAAGTGCTCGACTGTCTTCCTTATAGAATGTATTTGCACTGGCGTCATAGTCAGCGGCAATATCCGCAAACGTCGGATCGTTAAACACTAGAAGGCGCGATGTATCCTTCAATGCATCGCCGGCAACTAGTGCATACAGTGCATAGTCGGTGAAGTCATTTAGCTTCCACGTGTTTGCTACATGCGCTGGATCATCCAGCGCTTCTATCTTGTATTTGGCGATAGCTTGAGCAGTAAAACGACAAGCTGGGGTCTTAAACCGGAAGTCACGCATCAAGCGCATCATCTCGTTGTAGCGAGACACTTGGAATGTACTACATTGTTCGTCGTTTGCTACTTTGATGACAATAGTAGCGACAATCAGGATGGCAGAAACAACAATACACGCTAGCGCCCATGTCTCCCATGTTAGCTTCATGATTGTTTTATACTAATTGAGAGATACTATATCATCAACCGTAGACTGACTACTTGCGATCATCGGTAAGCGATAACCGTGGTCGCCATCAAGCTGGCAAACCCTTGAATCAAACCTGGAGCGGCGAAACGTTTCACAAAGCAGCCATATCGCTACCATCAGAATGATCATCGTTATCTTGCGTTTGATCCATCCCTGCGTTGATGGCACTTTGGAATCTTGTTCTTGCGAAAGATCTTCAATGATACAACGTTGTCGAGCCACTAGCGACTTAAGCGCCGATGCTTGCTCGTTCTCAATAATGAGAGTCATCGTGCAAAGAGTTCCCGCAGATCGCTTGAATGGTCCAATGGATGGACCTCGCATGATGGCCATCATTAACGTCAGCGGCGACACAAATACCATATTGGAGCTTCTGTTGCGAACCCACGTGCACTTGGATTCAATCAATTCGTCTTGTCTGACGCCCTCTTGAAGTTGAGTGCTCACAATCATATCAACTCGGTGGCAGTCGTGTATGGCACCGAACCGGTCCTTGCGCTGTACGATGAACAATAAGTTGTTCGCGTCGAGGAACTGTTTCAGCTCAAGAAAGTTACATAGGCCCGCTTCGCCATCGTTGCGTCCATTGATAATCCCAAACCGAGGAAACTCTGTGCTAGCGTTGATCGTCATGGCAGTAGCTGGCGTTGCGTTCACGAAGTACTTGAGTCGTTCGAAAAGCGTTGGGTGCTCGTTGGCGATGTTATCGAAAAGAGGCCTTGCGAATGACATCATCATCGCAACACTGACCTTCGCAGTTGGTTCGTCGCACAGGTAGGCGACGATATCAGTTCGGAACGTATCGAGGGTGTAGACCATGGCGCAAGTTAGCGAATGAGCAAAGTTGGCTCCTACGTAGTTGCTGCTGACTATTTTAATAGATGAGGCAGCGTCGCATGTAGCGTAGTATCGGTAAATCCATATTGCAGAAGATTGTATAGTGCTTGATCGGATGAATTGTTTAGATAGTCTCTCATGTATTGCTCGAATGAACTCACATCAACATCAATGTTAAGCTTCTTGAGTACTACTGCTCGCCTTTGAGCTTCGGTACAATCTGGTTTATACTATGGTGCAAGCTCAATGAGACAACTATCCTTGAGCTCAGGATTCTTATCTAGGCATACCTTGTCGTATACATAAACCTTCTTTTCAATACACGCTTCTATATTGGTTGGACTTTGTTCGTTGTATAAACTCGAGAACTTACCAACGCCATCGCTAACTCTATCATCGCTGAACCCTAGAACATCTTTGATGACAACATCCCTAGATGACCTCCCCGGTATGATGCTTCTGAACAGCAAAGTCTTCTTGTTAAATGCTTTGAGGCAGTCGACGTATCGTGGATGATTGAATATCGGAAGGTATGCCATGAGGCTATTGAAGTTTGATTTCGAGGTAACCAAGTGATGTAGAGCGATATCGCTAATCTCTGTTATATCCGGTAACTCTTCTTTCTTGCGCGCATTCCGCATCATGAAGATACTAATAAACGCGCCAGGGGTAGTCTCATACTCGGTAGCAACTCTGTATTGGTAAATCCGCTCAGCCATTGATCGTAGGGTATAAGTCTTGAAGTGGCACTTGCTATTGAGACCACTTTTCCGTAAACGGCTCATCATTGCAATAAGTCATTAGATGTACAAATGCTGCTAAAAGACCAATAACAAGAATGCATCCGAGTACTCGGCTTCTAGTGAATGGAACGCATTCGGTAACAATCTTGTCACACTTCATAGTTATATTAGTAAAATCATAAAAAAAGAAATGTACAGGCATATGCAGTTCTCTCGTCTCTCTCGTCTCTCTCGTCTCTCAGTTTGCGCGCAATTGAAGAAGCAACTTTGCGTCTTCGGCGAGCATCGTAAAGATGATCTGGTTCAACGGATCCACTGGGAACTTTGTGTTTTGCAAAGTTTCGTTTTTGATCTCAAGCGCCTTCTGATCCTTGATGCGTTTGGCGATTGCGGCAGCTTTCGCTGAGCGGCGTTGAATGTCACACATGATCTCCTGCTTTGACTTCATGGTTGGCTTCTTCGCGGATGATCGAGTCTTTCGGGACATCGACCTGCACACGAGAACCATGTCAATCGCCTTGTGGGTACTACAGAACTGCCGTTTAGTGTATCCGTATATCGCGCTCCTCTGGCATTCGTGGTGAGAACACTCCATGTGGGTCACATTGATCATACCATCTAGCTTGTGAGATACGCATGAGACCGGTCGACCGCGCACCCACCCATAGCATGGGCAGATGTCGCAGTTGGCGTCGTGGCACTTGGTAGCGTAAGTCATTGTTCGCGAAAGTGATTACTATACTTAAGAGCGGCCGCATGTTATTTTACGCTTGGAATGAATAGTGATGCATCCAGGCTAGGCTCGGGGGCGATGGCGTATTCTTATGCTTCATGACTGTATTTACGAAGAGATTGACCATCTCCAGCTCATCGTCGATCGTAAAGTATTCGTTACCGGCTAGCAACTTGTATCTCGCGTTGAATGCCTCTATCAGTTGCTTCTCTACTATGAGAGCGTCGTCGCACTCCATAGTAATGATAACGCGGGTGTTGCTCCCGTAAGCTTTTATTCGAGACTGGTTACTAAGCGAGCTCATGCCAATCTTGCAGCGGTTCGTACCAAGCAACACAGCGGGCTGCACAGCATAGACAAATCCCATTCTAGGTATATTAAGATGAGATAGCTCATAATTGAATTATTGATATATAGATATACTTAGAGCCAACCTAGAAGCCTCTGCGTACTTTGGGGTTTGTTGATCAGAGCATCCGCCCTCCGTGATCACCGATGCAAACGCGGCAATCGCACAAACTAGCAAGATTAGCAAAATGCTGGACAGGGTTTTGAACAGAAGCGTCGCCATGCTGCTTTATATATTAATCCGCACATAAGCTACTTAAGCAATAATGCTTACCGATGATGATGCGATCCCACGGGCATCGATCGCATTGACTATACCACTTTGGATGTTACACTTGCCGCACCCAGCAATGAGGTTAGAGATACTACAATCGCCTCCATTGGCCCTCGATACGATGTGGCAGCGATGTGTCTCGTCAAGCGACTTCCGCTCACTACAGATGTAACATACAAACGTATTAGACTCATTGTTGTATTCATTCTCTGGTTTCAAGATTGATAGCAAAGGCGGCATGCTGCGCTTCTTGTGCTGCTTCAAAGCTAACACATCCCGCTTAACCTCAGTGGGCGTACGTACCGATGAAAGACCACTAGTTAGATCAGCAGCGACATGGTTCATCCACTTGATGATCTTCCGACGAACGTTCTTGTTAATGACCGATTGAAGCACGATGCGCATACTCAAGAACGTGTTGATGTACGCGCTCATCGCAGCTTCTTCAATTAGCTCCTCAATCTCGGTTGAAGCATACGCTTCGGCGACTCCCTTAGATGGTTCAAACTGGTCAGTTGAAGCTATCGTTGGGTCACTGTCGCTACTATCTTCACCATCGCTTACATCTTCAAACTCTGTATCAGACTTGATAGCATCATTGAATGATTCAATGTTTGAAAGTGTTTGGTCTCCATCAACTTCAGTCATTACTCTCACACGATCCATCTCCGAAAGTTCAAACTGAGAGTTAGCTGCAACTGCACACATCTGGGTCAGCTTATCGCAAGTGATACCCAACTTGGTCTCTCCAGTCGACATAGTCACCTTCTCGCTACCGACAGCAATAAGCTTCGTGAACTCCTTCATCTGAGCATCAGTAGCATCAGGGTTTACAGCCTTAACAACCTCAGGAACATACTCGCTGTCGATGTAGTAGTTGCTAGGGCTTCCGATGACAGGACATACTCCATGGCGTGCCCCTCCCCGATATACATCTTTGCGCTAAGTAAGTTTCGGTTCTTGTTGTTCTCGATAGTCTCATGGGTCATCTTGCGATCTTGCATCTCGCGGTTGTGGTCAAACCCGAGCGCTTGCCGTTCTCGCTTATCTTTCAATGTTTCCTTGTGCATCAACATTTGGGTGTCCAGCTTCTTCTCTTCCATCAACAACTGAGTCCCTAGCTTCTTCTCTTCCATCAACAATTGCGTCCCTAGCTTCTTCTCCTGCAACTCTATCTGTAGCTGCTTCTGCTGTTCGTCGAGATAGAGCTGCAACTGTCGTTGCTTCTCGGCTTGCTCTAACTCTTGCTGTCGTTGCTTCTCGGCTTGCTCTAACTCCAACTTCATCTTCTGCTTCTTTAGCTCGAGCTTCATCAACTCGATCTCCACTAACTTATCGTTAGGCTTGACCAAAGCAGCGACAGGTGCTGGGTCGGCGTCGCGCTTGATAGCAATTTGTGAGTAGCCGACGTAGCGACCAATCATGATCTTACGACTCGCGAACTGCTTCTCGATATCATTGATCACACTCTTGATACCAGTAGTTTTACCATTATTGAATGCGGCATAGGCGGCCTTCAACTCGGAGAGCTTCACCGACGAGGTTACGTCAGCGATGATGCGCGCAGCAATGAACTTGGACATTGTTGCAGTGGTCAGGGGTTATGCGGGTTAGTGCAATATACTTAATATACCAAATCTCAGTTTAAAGCATAAAAAGATAAGTACACTACGTGTAGCGCTTCTACGACGATTAGACAGTCACTGGTGCCATCGGTAAACCACTTGTGCTGCTTCCTATCGTGGCTATTACACTGGAGACAGGTGGACTTATTGTAGTTCGGGATGCATCATTGGGCAGCGGCACAAGTGTAGTATCCATTGGTAAACTAGTTGCGCGGCTGGCTATCGTGCTTGATACAGGTAGCGGCACAAGTGTAGACGCTATAGTTCCATTAGTAGTAATAACCGATGAGTTCTGCTTTATATTAGTAGTAACGGTAGAGGCTATCGCAGGTAGCTTACTACTTGCCGGAGAAGCCGTGTTGTCATTCGTATCGATGCTATAGTCGCTGCCAGCAAATATTTTGACCGTTGCAGGTGTCGCCTTCGGTAGTAAGTTATTGGTAATGAATCCGTGAATGCCGATCTTCCAAAACTTGTTAGCAGACTTATCCATAGGATAGGCTTTAACCAGATCACCGCCAGACGCACTCCCGCCGTTCTCGATCGCATATCGTGCGTCGCTCCGGCTGATAATAGAACCCAGCAAAGGACCGGCGGTGACGACAGTCCACTTCATTAAAGAATCAAAAGAGTTCCACTTAGCAAGAGCAACATTGTTCCCGCTTAGCTTTAATGCGTAATTGTTATATTCCTTCATGCGAGGACTAATAGACCCTGTTTGCGGGTTGTACTCCCACTCTGCAAAAGCAGTAGTTACCTTACCATCGGAACCGACTTTAGTTGGCGATGCAGCAAATACAATAGGACCGGCCGATGTTACACAATGTCGACTTTCTTTAACCAATCGATCGAAGCATGGGTGGATGCCATTCACACGAAGCTTTGCGATCAGTATCAAATGAAGAAGATCAGACTTACTCCAGAGAAATACGGATATGACTCGTATGTCGCTGTACTCAGTGCTATACTATCAAACATTGATTGTTCGGACATCATGACACACATGCGTGGACGGCTAGATAGTGGCAAATACATTAGCATAGCACATGCGGCGTGGTCAGACACATACTTGAAATGGAAAGGCGCGTCTGCCGTTGCGGATAGCCCTCTCAAGTCAGTCAACACACATAGACGCAACGATAGAGCTACAACACAAGCGGATCATCTTCATGAAGATGATACTGCCTTCTACAGAGACGTCATCAATGCTACGTTTGAGATCTTAGCAAGTAACGTACTAGAAGCTGGAATTCGAAACTTATCGGTTGCTTAGTTCTCGCTTCCGGGTGTTAGCATGGAGTAGGCGCACCATCTGTCCTGTATCTTTTTTTAATCTTGTCATCAATGAGATCGATGGTACAAAAACAAAAGAGCAGTACTCTACTCATCGATCGAAGCCTCGATGGCGCCACGCTTCTGAATCCAATGCATGCGGTGTTGCATACGGATTAGCACTGACTTACGATCGAGGCGACGCATATTCAATGCATGCTCAATCGGGTTGTTACTCGGACGTGGTGATAGTGCATAGTTGATCCATTTTGTCATCTTGCGATCAACGTGTTCAGTGATTACAATGGGAAACTTGTCGTTGCCTTCGTGGATGCAGCGAATGATGTTGTCGCAGTAGGTGAGCCAGTTGCAGTTGCGATGAATGAACTCGACCGAGAGCGTTTGATACTCACTGATGGCGTTCCAGTCAACCAGATAGTCAAACTCGCTGATCAACGACTCTGGGAGCACCTGATGACGGCTCATCAGAAACCAGTTCAGCTTATCGGCGAACTCGCGCATGAACTCTTCAGACAGAGAGGCGACAAGAGAAAGTGTGTACCACTTGACATTGTCAATGTCAAGACGTAGATCAGCTTCAGTGCAAGTGCGGTAGTTCATTGTTGAGATGGTGGTGGCTTTGAGATGTGGTTGTATATCTTGTGGCTGGACTTTTCAATTTTATGGATCAGCGGCAACACATACGATCTACTGAGGCGTATAGAGCTTAGTCACTATTCATTCTCATTGGGTACTGAAGGTTGTCGCCAGTGTGATTATTGCATATAGTGTATCAATGCTAGCTGCAAACAAAAAAGCAAAACTAGCTTATAGATAGCCAGTGATGAGAGTACTCACCGCATCAGGCAATACGGAGTTGCGAACGAACGTTTCTTCCGCGTGCAGCGCTTTGATGCGGGCTCTCATGACATCATGCATTGGGAAGTACAAACGATGAGAACGAATCACATCAAGCGGCAATGATCGGTTCAAACTCAATGCATCCCAATCAACATAATCGATGAACTCATTCACAAGCGCAAGCGACACGGGCTGATGGGCCCAGAACACAAACCAATCGATCTCGCCAATGCAGTCTCGGACAAGCTCAACCGAGATATGTTGCTCATAACACAAAGCCGTCCAACACAGGCGTGCGGCATTCTTACGAATGAAACATTCGCTCAAAGGGGTGCTGCCAGTTAATCGTTTGCCAGTTTAGTTTATCTTCGAACTTGGTAGCGAACTCCTCAGAGAGCCTTGTGCCACTTAACATTCGCCAATTGATCTTATCGGAAAACTCTTCCACAAACTGTTCTGAGAGAGGCTGATACATCGAGACTATGCCCCAATCGACATACATCAAGTGATCGCGGATGAAACACTCAGATACTTTTTGCGAGCGCCAAACTGTGGCCCAGTCTAGTTGATCAGCGAAGTCATGCATGAATGACTCAGACAAATGTTGCTTCCAACTAACTTGCTTGAAGTCAATCAGATCGGCGTAGTCACGCATCATCCGCTCGCTCAGGCGTTGCGAGATACAGAGGCTAGTCCAGCTCAGCAAGTAAGCATGCTTGCGAATGAATGCCTCAGAGAGATCAGGAGTCAAACTCAGACGAGACCACATCTCAAACGTGGGGCTAAGGCAGTAGTTAGTCATAGTGATGCGTTCAGAAGTGATGTCTATATCTTTAGAATGATGGCATATCAATTTTAACGTGTTGCTCATAATCGAGAGTACAAAAGTATGTATATAGTGTATCAACCATGGCGCTTACTTACAACTCAATCGATCTTGCTTTTGACCAGCAATCGCCACTTGAACTGATGGACATCTATCAGTTCGTGAAGACGTTTCAGTATCCTATCGAACAACTCTACATCGATAAGTTCTGGAATGGGATTAACAAGAACGATTGGATTGTTGTGGACTATGATATGCTACGTTGGATGGGGTACGAGAGTGGATGCGATGATATTAAGAAACAGTATCATAAGTTACTTCAAGACAATAAGTTCATACAATCAACAGACTATGGCATAGTCACAAACGATGAACTTGGAAGGGACCTTAATGTTCCTCTCGATAGTAACTCATCAGAGGTTCGCAAGGAGCCTTCTGAGCACATTATTGACAGTGGTGCTCAGAAGGATATCATTGTAGTTCGCGCGAGGTTCTTTAAGGAGTCCCTAATGATGCTTCATACCAAGCGTGCAGAAACTATTCTGAAGTACTACTTACTACTAGAAGCGATAGTAATGGAGTTCATGCGCTACGCATACGCAGTTAAAGAACACAATTCCGTTTTGACTATTCAAAGTCTTCAGAAACAAATCGAAACAGGTAAGGAACTCCCATTTGAGATTAGCTCTAATCCTATCCAATGCAACGAGTACGTTTACGTGCTGACGAACAAGCGATACTATCGAGAGCACATGTTCAAGATTGGAAAGAGCATTAATCCAAAGAATAGATTGATATCATACAACACAGGAAGCGCATTTTGCGGATGATGATATGTTCTACGTCGCGAAGATAGCGACAACTGATTGTACCAATCTTGAGAGGCTTCTGCATAAAGCACTGGATAACTATAGATGCCGCAAAGAATGGTTTCACATTCCCCATTTGCATATACTACAAGTGATCAAGATTGTAACGGACCAGCAGTCGAGCCTGTGTGACACTATCAACGCTCTACGTACTGGAGGCTTCGACAAAGTCACGTCTGTAGCACTGGATACCTTCATCAATAGGCCCGCGTTTGCTTTAGATGTTCTTACCAATGATCCATGTGATATTCGGGAAGTCTACCCATATCCGCGCATTGTACACATGCCTAACTCTTTCACCCAACTAACAACGATTCAAGCATTGTGTCCAAAGCTTACAGCTCGAAAGATACTTGCGCTTAATAAAGCATTCTCAAGACGACAGATACGCATATGTAGAGAATGTAACAACAGACACCACCAAGACTGTTGCGAGAACTCGTGTCGACAATCAAGATCTCTAAGAACCGTCATTTTCAATCTTTTGCTAGAGTAAGCCAAGAATGTTTTTTTTACTCATAAGATTCTTGTCGGTGCGGAGCATTCCAAAGTCACGTCCCACCTGGCCAAGGAAAAAATGAAAATCCGCTAATCGCGGAAGTAGCAATCGATGACGAAGAACTAGATTACATCGAGGACACGGCGCCTGGCCACGATGCATCCAGTCAAATCAACCCACCAAGCTCAGTCGCCTGACTTACTACCAAAAGGCTCCAAACGACAGGCAATGGCTGTCTGGAATTATCCGGCGATAGCAAGGATAGGTGGAGATATTCTGGATATTATTCAGAGGCGCGGTTTCAGTTGAAACTACTTTCAACTGAGTCACATCCAATGGAAACAGCAATGAGATACAGTTTTGAACACGTATCTCCGGAAATGTCCGGAATCCGAATTGTACCGTTATCGCTATCGTGCGAGTGCTTCAGTGAAAAAAGGATTTTCTGCATATGCGAGGGAACGATTGAAGCTCGCGACTCGAACCCCATCGGCATTCACGAATTGGTCGCCTGAGCCACACTAGCAGCTATCACACGTGTGAGCAGACGCGATGGAGTCATTCCATGAAACTGAGAGCCCACACGGCGTGAGTTACCGTTCTGAGGAATCCACGGTTGAGATTTCCGACACGACTTCTTCTACCACGGAGGCGGTGCCCACTGAGTCTGCGACGGACAACACAGTATTGCAGATCAAGGTCGACGAAGATAACCAGTTCGAGTTCCACATTTCTCTTCGCAGACTTGTCCTAGCGCTCGGTACATTGGTGGCAGTCGGAATACCAATAATCGTCCTCGTGCTGTGCTCCGGAAAAGGTCACCGCGTTGGCAAATTCGAGCAGTCAGCAAAGAATTCTCAGGAAAGTATTGTCGGCACGTACAACTCCGTTTCCGGTATTATCATGGCGGCTCTCGCGCGCCTGCTCGAGATGTTTTTGAGTATGGTCATCCCTGTTGCGATGCTGACCCTTGCGACCAGCACGACCCTGCACACTCAATTCTCTTTTCGATACCGGGTACTTGCTCTAGTCGCCACGGCTTCCATCATCTTCCTAATCGATATCGGACTTACCGCGCTGAACGTGCAGCCGACCCCGGGCAAGATCTTATATCATAGCTCGGACGCAGACATCATGGCATACGTTGACACTTCAATGGACAAACTCACAGATCAAGGGGAAAACGTAAATTTGACGAGTGCTTGGATTTCGTCACAGGGTGAGTCGGCGCCGAATAACTCCATTTTCAACACAATCCTGCGTACCAGCTTACGAACAATTGACAACATCCTGACTACACGGAGGAGAACTGTTTCTGATACCTCATCAGCGGTAATGCCCGATATACCAAGCGTGAAGTTTGGGTACACGGTGCGTCCGTGGCAATCCCAGCTACTCAACGCCGGTGCTCCGACGAACAACACACTGACACTTAACTTAGACCCGTTCGCCGAGCTGCCTGGAGATGACAGCCTACCCATGGATGGAGATACAGCTACCGACCTTTTCGTGCGCAGCATGCGGTACCTCGCGGAGGATTTCTCTTCTGGATTTTGGAACACGACGAACCCGAATCCGTTCAATCTGACAGGGAGAAACAAGACCATGCATGAAGTGTGTGGATACACCGAGGACAAGAACCTCACTTTCAACTTGACGATTTATGATGACGATCGTACTAAACACATCAAAGTCGCAGACTGCTTCAATTTGACAAACGCCACCAATGAAGATCATGGATTCATCGCCGCTTCTGTGGATCGGCTACGCGAGGTCTTTCAGGCTGCGAACATCTCGATGTCTAAGGGGTACTCTCATGTCGACTATAATCGCATCCAGCTCGCCGAAGACATCACATTCGATTCCATAACTATCGAGTTTTCTCGGGTGATAAGCGGCAGCAATGGAGATCAGGTTGTTGTGGCGGAGCCAAACAACACCAATTTATCTTTCTCTTATCCTAGTGCGTTTCCGAATGATGCAGTGTTTGCAATATGCTCACCCAATGGATGTCGTGATTATGCGGGAAGCATAACAGACTTAGATTGGGCTGGTAAAAATATCACGATCATGCCATTCACACGGCTGGCTCGGACATGCAGTGATGCCAATGAGAGCTTGCTCGGACTCGATTACTCCTATGATGATGAAAACGTTTCCTTTTCCTACCGAGACTCATTCTGCAACAACGGCGGCTACTCCAACACGTCGATGCTCGTTTACAGTCTGGGCAAACGGATTGAGGGTGACTTGTGGGACAACACAGAATACAGGATGAACATTACAAATTTCCGTTTCGTGTACTCATTTACAGTCGGACGGTTGTCGTGGAAGACACACAACTTGACGCGGCAATTTGGGGCTTCGTGCAATACAACGGGGGAAAAATGCGAAGGCTTGTCGATTCCTCTAGACACTGGCAAGGACATGCTTTTGGTCAGTTCATCAAAACTCCCGATCGAATACATGAACGTAGCACCTCGCGACATGTGGAGTATTAGTGATCCGACTTACGTCTACCCCGATATATTGCTGCCTCGGAACTTTGAAAATGTGACTTACGCTACGCACAATGCGATCAAGAACGCAGGCGTTCTTGACAAATTATTTGCTCCGTACCTTTTCGCGGTCGAGCGCAACCATTTGTACATAGAGCAAAGCCTCCAAGTCGCGTACACCGTGTCACTCTTCTACCTTTTCCAAAATGGCGTCGCCGTCCCGATTCTTATGATTCGCACGCGACGAACAGCGTCCGGCTGGCATTTTCCAGGAACATCGTGTATATCAACTTAGTGGCGGTTGTGCCGCAGATGAACGCCATTCTGACAATCGTAGGCTGTACTATGCTGATTTTTCTAGTGGCAGCGATATTGTTGCTGGGAAAGAAAGCGAAGAAAGAAATTGAAACCGGCGCGACAACTCATGTGGTCGCGGAAGCCCGACTGAACGGAGCCAAGTACCCGATGTTGTTGTATTCTATGACGTTGGGCCATACGAGAAATGGACGACCACTGGATCAGTTCGACGTCTAGAGCATCGTGTTTCATCACCAGGAACCAACTGTGAAGCGGTCGAAAGGATCGACCTGCTAAGCCCCGCACAAACCAGTCAGCAACCAGCTTCCGATCGACGTCATCTTCTTCCTTTAATGTTTGAAGCAAGATAGCGGTCTTGATGATCACTAGGCGGTGGTCAACATCGTTTTGTAGTTAGCCAATTTGATGGCCATCCATCTTATATACAAACACAAAAAAGTATCAGGTTGAGGAGCTTGATATACTTAGTAGGCTTACTCTCAAGATGAACTACATTCGCTTCCCTGTCAATCTTACGTTTCGTACGAATTGCCCGTTCGAGCGACCAATGCGAGACATCAAAGCCGTCAAAGCCATTCATCCAAACTGGAAGGCATTGACAGAGACTCCTTCGGGCGAGCAAGGTGCTAACTATGGGATCCTGACTGGTCAGTGCACAGGCATTACCGTTGTGGACATCGCGTATGGGGCCAATACTTCGTTCCTTGACTATATGCACCATGCATACCAAGTCAAGACACCCTACGGAGGCACGCATTACTACTTCAAGTATGTCCCTGAGCTAGTGACCCGCTACGATGCGTATCCAGGCATCAGTGTGGTCAATGATAGTGGTTGCGTCTTCAGAGGATACAACTATGTGGAGCGCGACCCTGCTACGCCCATTGGTACTATCCCAGATAGCCTCTTGAACAAGCTGCTTGCGCGTCAACAAATGTTTCCTAGACACTCTATCGACATGACATACTATGAACTGCTCAATGTCTGTTCCACGGAATGGTTCCAGGATCAAGCGCGAGAGGCTAGGAGGGGACGTCATCAAGAAAACGAGAGGTCCTTGGGATACGTGGGACACTAGTGTACGGATCAAAGAGTGGAAGCAGTCCGAGGGTGTCACCATCCAGCTTCTCCGATGTGTATCACAGCGTGATATCGAGCGGTAGTACCAGTAGGGGGTAGCCGAATTGCAAAACTGCCTGACAACAAGAAGGAAG
>JAGDFM010000681.1:0-14883 GCA_019155715.1 Phytophthora pseudosyringae
ACATTGTGTCCACTCCATCGGCATCGTTTACAGCTTGGCCGCAACGGCCTCAGCCTCGCGCTTCAGGATCACCTGGTCCGCCTGGATAGCAGTGATCGCCACCGTCGTCACGATGTCCTTCACCGTCACACCGCGGTCACGCAATACACGAGGCAGAAGCTCACACGCATGTGGTGCGAACGCCTCAGCTACTGACATATTTTGTACAGCGACTGAGACTGTTCACGGTCTGTGGCATCTAGCCGCCTCGTGCGTTGCCTCCTGTCTGGGCCTTCTACACTTGTCGCTCAGACAGTGACCCGCGTGCCATTCGCGAGCTACGATTCAGCCCTCGTCTGCGAGGAACACATCGTAGCCACAACTTTTTTTTTAAAGACGGAATTTTCTTTTCCGTCTCACAATCATTCGACCGTGCGGAGGACGCTGATGGCGTCTAATACCTCGCCGCTCGCGTGTCGTTGGGCTTTCCTAGCGCCTTGGTGCGAAGTGCTGAAGGGGGAGCTGCTCTACGGCCGCGTGGCACTCCCGTGGGGTCTTTGGGACACCCGGAGGAACACACTCAACGTTACGATCCGAAGAGATGTCAGTGCGGGAAATATAACAATAGATGAGACGAAATTTCAACTTAAGTTAAGGAAAACTCGCGAGGCGCTCGCGTTGCTGGCTGTTGTGGCGCATGCCGACTACGCTGCGTGGGGATATTTGCTGATTGCTCACTTTGGAATTGACGTGGGGAAAGAGGGCGAGCAGAAGTTTGATGACAAAATTCCGGTGAAATTATTCTTGTGTCTTGACTGGGAACGTGACGACGAGGCCGGCGACTATGATCTGGTGAAATTCTGTGGTGTCGACCAACGAGACCATCCCAGCGAAGTGTATCTCGAGGCTTTGGCGGAAGTTGCAGCTTTAAATGGAAACGTTAAGCCAGATTGGCGAGGAGTGGACGTCCAGGTACCTGTTCACGTTTCTTTCTCCACGGACCGAATCAAGGATATGGATGTATCTGCTAGGGAACTCACTGCTGTCGGGAAGGCTGAGCAGGCTATTCTGGAGGAGTGGAAACAGTATACGCGAAAGTCGGAGACGCAGGCTTTATCACCTGGGTCGCTCCGATGCACTTTCATCCTTGCACCTGTGATTGCCGATTTTCTTGGGATGAGAATGACCTCCAGAATGATTGAGACGCTGAATAAATTGGGGGAAGACAATATCTGGTTTGCACAGGTGAGACGTGTGCGTCTAGAGCTGGATAAGGAATTGTGGGACGAGGAGTTGGAATCGAAGAAAGTGTTTGCCCAGCTGCTTACTGGTCTATTTAGCCACACTCTGCGTAAGCGGGAAGTGGCCGTTCAGCGACATCGTGCTGTGCTGAACCAGCACACTCGAGAACCAGAGCCGTCCCAAATGGACCAGCTCCAGTTATTCTACCCATCGACAATGCTACCCGCAGACTTTGTGGCAGTAGCTTCGGCAATGGCAGTCGATCAAACCGTCAAGAACCTTGAAATACGTTTGATCCCGCAGTCACCGGCACACACGTCTACCAGTCACTGGTGGCAGTGGCTGGCCTACGCGCTTTTCTCGAAGAGAGCGAGAGCATTTTCAGGGTTGGAGTCAGTTGCAATAGTCAAACTTCATAGCATGACGGTGGCAGATATGGAGAAGTTCACGCAAGTGCTGACATCAGGGCATCCCGAAGAAACACTGTTTGGTTCTCCTCGCGGCGAATTAGAAGAGCGGATTGCGACATTGAAGAGTGGCGCTGCGATTCGATGGCGGTTTAACTATCGAGGAGAGCCACTTCCAGGGATTGCCCCACTGTCAGTTCCGACACCAACAGCGCTTGTTCGAGCATTTAGTGATGACGGAGTGAGCGAGTGGGTAAAAGTGCTGATTCCTGGGTATGGCCGCTGTGAAGTGCAACGTGAGAATTTGGAGTTTCTTGAACTCGACTTGACTGATCCCAGTCCTCGTCTTTCAGCACTCAGAATCGAGTTTATAAACGACATAAACACGACAACGAGCGGCCTACCACTGTTTCTGGCTGCAATCGGGACGTCGCTCAAGGTTTTAGCGCTTGAGGGGCGAAACTTGGACGTCAATATCACTAGTACCCTGCAGAGCTGCCCAGACCTGGACGAGCTGTCGATCGGTGGGAACGTGATTGATGTACAGCTGGACCTAAACTGCTATCGTGAGATTCGTCAGCCCCTTCTCGAGTTGAGTTTGGAGTTGAACAACATTGTGGCCCTCTCAAGGAGCCTCTGCGATAGTAGTAGTCCATTTTCCAAGTGTGTTTCCCGCTTGCGTGTTCGTCCAGCTAATCGCTGGTTGACGTTTGCTGTCCACCCGACAGCGTTCGAAGCAGACTTGATCTCTCTTCTCGATATGCTGGCGGAGAACCGTACTTTAAAGTATTTTGAAGTCACCATTCCAGCCGAACTCGAAAGGTACGTGGTATGCTTCAGGAGCTTCAATCTCCAACCCACCCAGCACACATCGAAACTTTCGTTGGAGTCCAAAGTGGCGTTTATCAGTGCAGTTTCAGCCCAGGGGGCAGCTGTTGATCCGATCCAGATCCGCAATTATCTGCAACGCAGATCGCCATTGCATCGACTGGGTCAGGACATGATCTGCACAATATTTGCGTATGCATCTTCCCCAGTTCCGCGTCAAGTTTCTGTCCGATCGGAATACGTTTTTCTCGGCTAACAACTAACAAGCCCCACGGGTCTTTTCACCATTCAGCTTCAGCCTTGTCATGTTTTTCGAGATCATGTGCAGGTCATCGTACGTCTCCAGCCCCCGTCTCAACATGATCGTCTTCGTGTTTCACTTCCAATTGCAGTCTCGGCGGCATTACTTGCGGGGCATGCGAATGGAAAAACCATGGTACTGGTGCGTGGATCCCAGAACTTTTTGATATTTCGTTATCCAGTTGGGCGCAACACAAGGATCCACAGCAGCAACGACAAGAACGCCCGTCACTAACGACACAACAAGCGGCCGAGGACCACCGATAAAAATGCTTCGGTCGTTTCATGCCAAGCGCCGTCCGCAGATCCGTTGATCGCATTAACGCCCAGGGACAGATACAATCTGGTGCTTGGCCATGCAAAGGCTTGTGTCCCTGCTGCTCCTGGCCTTCGCTGGGCCACTTTGCAGTCATTTCGCGCTCGGGTTCAGCTGTGATGGAGGCTGCAGTGGACATGGGGCGTGTCAACGCACGATTGGTCGATGCACTTGCTTCCCAGGTTACGGTGGAGCCACATGTGCCTCAAAGCTCTGCCCGATGGGGGCAGCTTGGGTGGATCGAGCGTGGGGAACGGACATGGCACACCAACCGGCCGAGTGTTCCGCTATGGGGCGCTGTGACCGATTGACGGGTACTTGCGCTTGCGAGAGCGGCTTTGAAGGAGTGGCGTGTGAGCGACTGGCTTGCCCCAACGCATGCTCGGGCAACGGCCGCTGCGTGAGCATGCGCGACGCCGCAGCTTTGCAGGACGACCGCAACTTCTTCGTGAGCACAAGTTACAATCTCTGGGACGCTGACAAGATCATGGGATGCCAGTGCGATCCGGGATTCAGCGGCTTTGATTGCTCTCAGCGCGAATGCCCCAAGGGGGACAACCCGTTGACCGTCGGACAGGACTACGCAATTCAGGACATTACCTGCACGTGCAATGGCTGCACTGGCACCTTTGCACTCTCCTTTCGAGGTCGAGTGACTGCGAACCTCGCATCAACAGCCACGTCCAGCGACTTGAAGACTGCGTTGGAAGCACTGGACAACATCTATGGCGTCAGCGTCGCAGCAACTACACCGCTCTGCTCAACCAGCGGCGCTACCACGTCAATTACGTTCACTAACAACCCAGGCGATCTACCGAAACTGCAAGTGCTTACCAATCTCGCGAATGGCGGCACAGTTAGTGTTGCAACGAGTCAAGTCGGCACGCGCGAGAACGAGTATTGCTCCGATCGTGGCTATTGCGATTTTGCTACTGGAGTCTGTAAATGCGTTGCGGGTTTTGCTAGCGGCGATGGTGCAATGCCGCCCGTGCCAGGCAGGCGAGGTGACTGCGGCTACCAAACGGGGACATCAGTGTGTCCGTCAACCACCAACGGTGTGTGCGATGGAAGAGGGACTTGCTCCGGATCCTACCAATGCATCTGCAACACCGGCTTTGCGGGCCATGACTGTTCGATACGCGAGTGTCCCAAGGGTGCGGCGTGGTTCGATGGTGCTATAGCTCCAGACACGGCGCACGCCCCAGCTCAATGCTCTGGAAGAGGCTTATGTGCCACAAGCTCAGGGATCTGCACGTGTCTCGCACCTTTTACAGGCGCAGCCTGCGACTTGATAAAGTGCCCCACAGGCGCAACATCAGCATCGGGCACCGCTTGTAGCGGTCGAGGTACGTGCAAGACTATCAATCAGCTGTCATCTGAGGCCAAGGACTCTCAAGGAAACCCTTTAGGGGTTACCTACGGCGCAACACCGAACACGCTGGCCACGTGGGATGCTACGAAGATCCAGGGCTGCGACTGCGAGACGAATGATTACTTTGGGCCGTACGAGAACGCTTTCGGTGACTTTACCGGGGGACACGACTGCTATGCGCGGATGTGTCCAAGGGGGACTGATCCATTCGAGGTCGGGAAAGTGAACGAGAAGCAGACGCTGACATGCACAGCGGACGGAGGCGAGTTCACGCTCACCTTCCGCGAGGAGACGACACCAGTGATCCCGTTCAATGCTGGAACTGCACAAGTCCAGTCAACACTCCAGACGCTTGATAGCGTGCGTACCGCCACAATAACGTTTGGTTCTGGGACCACCGTATGCTCTGCAACAGGCGTCAGTACGTACCTCGCTCGGCTTAGAATTGCAACAGTTTGAGCTCCTCTAACTCTCGATTGCGGATGTAGCTACGACTATCGAGTTCACGTTCATGCAAGGAGACCTGCCGCCACTGAGCTACGACGCATCAGCTCTAACGCTTGGGGGTAACCCAGCCACTTTGACGGTTGCGGCGCTAGTGAAGGGTACGAAGTCGAACATCGAGTGCTCTTCGCGTGGTGTCTGCGGTACGTCAACCAGCCAAAATGTTATTTCGCTGCTTAAAAGGAGAATGACCCATTGGAATCGAATTCATTGTTGCTGTTGACAGACCGAGGAACTGGCGTTTGCGCATGCTACCCGTACTTCCTTAGCTCCGATGGCGCTGGCGGTTTGGGTCGTCGTGGAGACTGCGGCTACATTTCACCGTACCCGAGCGTCTCGCTCTCGTAAGATCGCCGGTGTAGTACGTAACCCAGCTCTCATAAAAGCACTTGCTACATTGTTGGCGCTTGCTAATGCTGATCAGAGTTATGGGTGTCATTTGATGTGGAAATCTGGAAGCTGTCAGGTTTCAAACAACACAGGGAAATGGCCCTTGCATGTACCTGCTTGTTAGCGATACGTGTAGCCCATCGTCCAGGTCACGCTTAAGTGCATTCACCTGGCGCGTAGTTGGCTCGTCAACCTGTGTCGACAGATGGCCACGCTGATCGACATGGTGTGGGATGATCAGTAGTAGAAGCTTGACTTGAGGTGCATGAGCCTGAAAAGCGCGAGCGATTTCGGCCCAGTACGCTGGATTGGCTAGCTGCGACTCTTTCTGATAGAATGACATCGTTAGTACCCAACCACAACTGACTCAGCACTACTGACCCTCGATGACAGGCAAAACTGCTTCATGGACTACTTGGTGGTAGCCCGATATTCCTTGAGGAATGACGTCGGCTGTAGCAGTACTGCAAGAGCCTCGCAAGTCTGAGCCACGTTGAGTCAGCGAGTCACCCACAAGGAACATGACCTACACTGGCTGATCCTTGAGCATGAATAATGTCCTGGATCAAGATACAAGAGACCTCGGCACTGCGTCATCAAGACCTCTCCGACCTTAGTCAGCTAGGTTCAGCAGAACTCACTATCAGATCATCCAGCCTCTCTCCTTGCTTTCTTGGAGAAATTCGTCCCAGAAACCGACCACTTTACTAACAGCCCCAGTGCCTCTTGAACACGAAGACGAAAAAGAGCGACAAACATATTATTGACTTCGCAACGATGTTGCAAGTGAGAATGGAGGAGGTATACTGGAGGTTTTGTTTCTTCATCCCGATGCTATCAGGATAGAGATGCGAGACCACAACACTCCATGGCAATTTCATCTGGTTCAATGAATTCAAACTGCGCACTCTTCGATCGGATCTTGGGATCTCCACGCAACGACCAGACCCTCATCGAGCGCTGCTAGCCTTGCCACTTGCACTGGGGCGAGCATAATGTTCGCCGCCTCGAGGTTGGCCTTTTGGCGTTCTGGACTCACAGACTTGGGCAGAGTGATGAAGTCATTCGCCAAACTGAAGGCCACCAGCACTTGTGCAGGCGTTGCCCCCATCTCATTGGCGATGTCGAGAACGGTCGGGTCTTCCAACTTGCGAGCCCTGGCTAGCGGTGAATAGGCCTGCAGCAGGATGTTGTGCTCCTTGCAATACGCCACCAGTGACGGGCGCATGAGCCACGGATGAAGCTCCAACTGGTTCACTGCGGGCGTCACCTTTGCCGTTTTCAGGAGTTTTTCCAGATGAGCCTCACCAAAATTCGATACGCCAATGTCCTTGAGAACCCCTTTCTTCTGCAGGTCTTCAAGAGCACGCCACGTTTCATCTCGAGATGATGCCGGTCCAGGGGTGTGCAACAGGTACAAGTCGATGTATCCCAGCCCAAGCTGCTTGTTACTGGCCTCGGTGGCTGCCAATGCCTTCTCGTATTCCCAATTGTCGGTAAACAGTTTGCTAGTCACGAAGATCTCCGCGCGTGGAATACCTGAGTCGCGGACGGCGCGACCAACATCAGCTTCATTTTGATAGAACTGGGCAGTATCAATGTGGCGGTAGCCAAGTTTGAGCGCCGCCAGCACGGCGTTGTACGCCTCAGCACCGGGCTCCGCCTTGTACACACCCAATCCGATGACGGGTATTTGAGCTCCACTGGGTAGGAGCTTGCTTGGGACACTGACACTCATGTGTGCACGTGGTGGAAAGTTGGCAAATGAAAACTATAGCTGACGAGGCGAAGGGAAGAAGATCACTTTGGAGTGGTGCGTAATCTGACGACCTGATAAACTTCGTTGACATCCTTCCAGAATGCATGTATGGGAAATTCGCATTGGGAAATTGGGAATCTCTAAAGCTAGCAATGAAGCAACACTGCACCCATTGTCACGCTTCGTGGTAAAATCACGACTTATTCTGCTGTCGTCACTATCCATTTGCCATCGAAAGAGCCTCTTGACAGCATCCTGTATGCGTTAGCTGTTGCTAGTACCAATTCATATTCAGTCCCCCCGTCGGCAGTTCCGGCGCTACTGCTGCTGCTCTAACCTATGTCGAGACTGGTCAGGTTGTCTTAACCTCTCGGTGTCTCTTTATCCATCCAACGCCTGGTACGCTGTTTCTTCTGTTTCGCAAGCTGCGCTTGCTTGTCCAGCTCGCCCTGAATAAGGTTCTGCACCTCGGCGTTCCTCTGGACAATTTTCTCTGAGAGCGGTTTCTTCTGTTCCTGCCGCTTGAGCTGCTGCTTCCTCATCTCTTGATACCGCTCGATTAGCTCTTGCTGTCTCCATTCTAAGTCCTGCTGCCTCCTGAGTTCTCGCTCTCTCACTGTATGGCTCGTCTTCTTTTGCACCGCTTGGAGTTCCTGCTGCAGTTTCCGCTTCAGATGCTGCTGCTGCTGCCTGTCGAGCACCTCCACCTCTTCTCGTAGAGCTGCTTGCTTCTTTTTCAGTCCGAATCCTCTCCCCCTCCTTGCCACTTGCCGCTCCATTTCATGTCGCAGACGTGTCTGCCGCTCCCGCTCTTGCTGCTCGGCAATGGCGCGGCGTTTCTTTTGACGGGAAGACCTCCGACGCGGAGTCCGAGTGGGCTCCAACGTGCCAGCGGCTTTGGTCGGTTGGAGACGCGGTGAAGGGCGCGGAATCGTGGGTATGCTCAACGATGCCAATACCCGGCGGTTCTCCTCCATGCGCTGGCGGCGCTTGGCCTCATACTCGCTCAGGGGTTCCGCGCCTTCCATGGTCAGTGATTGATGGACCAATGAAACGGGATGGCTACATTCGTTTATTAATAACACACAAATTATACACAACATCTTTTGCAGAAGCAACCTGGAATTTACATGTTGTAGGAGTCGGTAAGGAGATTACGAAGCTGCCTCCAGTTTAGAGCGTTAATGTCGAGTAGTTGGAAGGAGAACTCAAGCGGGTTGGATCGGTAACCGAGGTAGCCGAGACGTCCGCAATAGATATAGGGGCCCTGGATGAACACGAACACGGGACACAAGTGAGTGAGCAACTAGCGGCAGTCCATGTGTCAACTGCAGCAGACTTACATTGGGGTACTGGACGAACAGCAGTAGGGGCTCTGGCTTCTTGTCCGTTGGATTTGGGGTGTCGAAATAGTTGTTGTGGAACCGGAGGTGTTCTTCACCCTTTGGTACTCGACGCAGTCGCTCCAGAATCGACGGCGTAACATCGAGACAGCGGGCCCATCGGAAAAAGATGTGCTTGCGACCACGTAGCGTCGCTTCTTCGAACATGTAGTGGTAGAACATTCCGGTTGTGCCGTTCACGAACAAAGTCATCGCATTTCTCCAGGCGTGGATATCAACATCGCTGCGAAACGCTGCGGTGTACCCACCTGGGCAGAGACCTTGCATCACCGATTTCTTGCCTGGCGGCAGGAATTGTTTTCCCAGCGAGAACGCGTGGAAGAGGTTTGCATCCACCTTCAACAGTGGACTCAACACCAATGGCTTCTTTGGATCGATTTCTGTAGCATCCGATATACGTACAAACGGCAGATTCACTTGCCGTACAGGATACAGATCTCTGCAGCGATCCTCCTCCTTCTTCTTGTCCGCTTTACGCTTCAATTCTTGTCGCTCCGTCAATATTTTCTTCATAAATTGGCAGGTGATATCAGTCTTCTCCTGCTCCTCCTCTTTTTTATGCTGCTTTTTCAATTGCCGCGCCAAATCGTCCTCCATCTTCATCAGTTCGAGCTCCTCGAACCTCTGCTGCCTCTCGATTTCATTCTGGAAAAGCCTCTTCACTCGCTCTTTCTTCTTCAACCTCCGCTCCTTTAATTTCAGCCTCAGCTTCTTCGCCTTCTCCTTCTGCCTCTGTATTTTCCTCGCCTCTCGCCTCTCCAACGACGCCTTCCGTCTCTCCGCTTGGGCCTGCAACTTCCTCCTCAGCCTCCAGTCCAGAATCCTCGGCTGCTGCTCTGGCTGGGGCTCTCCCCGTCTCAACGTCTCCTGCTCCTTCGGCTGATCCTTGTTGGGCTGCTCCTCATCGTGACGTTTCTTTCCTGCAGCCTTGAGCTCTTTTTGCAGCTTTTTCTCGAGTTTCTTCTGCTTTTTGAGCCGTTTGAGCTTTTTCCTCTCGTATTTCTTCAGGTTTTTCTGCTCCTGCTTGTCAAGCTTTTTGCGCTCCTCCTTTTCCACTTGTCGTTGCTGTCTCTCGACTTTTCGTTGCTTGCGTTGCCTCGACGACTTCCTCGTTGGCTGCAGCGGCTTCTCTTCGGCATCTCGCTTCCGTTTCTTTTGCTTCGGCTTGGAGGGGGAGAGCGCTTCTAGCGCGGGAAGGTTGAGTGACTGCAGCTTCCTGCGATTCTCCTCGATGCGGCGCAGGCGCTTGGCCTCGTACTCGCTCACCGAGTCCGTCATCCTCCTCCGGTGGAAATGAATGGCAGAATGGAAAGGGCCACATAACGGGAACATCATTTTTGGTTGGATACAAATTTTGTGTTCGATACGCAAAATCAAGTCTAATTTGCGCAAACGGACATCCGAAAAATGCCCGCAACCACGAGAGGTCGCAAGCGGGCACAGGGCGAGAATACCATGAACCAAGTATCAACAACATTGGCGTCAAAGCGATACAAGTCCAAGGCGGTGGTGAAAAAGTGACGAGAGCGCGAGGCACAGTTGGGCCACAATACAAAGGAATCCATTGCGCGCTATTCCCACTCGAAATACTGGCATTGCCACACGTTCTGAAGAGAATCAACGCTTGGGGGACGATGCGGTGTTGCTGGCCATCAAAACGAAGCAGCACAAGGCGCTCTGCCGTCTGCTCAAGAGACCCGACTGCAACTTGGACGGGGCATGGCAATTTGCTGCAGTCAATGGCTTCCACCACGTGGTGAGTTTTTTACTCCCCAAGATCCTTACGAACGAGGAATACAACCTGCCAGACAACGTGTCTGACAGTTTGAGGGAGGCAGCAGTGGCGGCTGCCAGTAAAGTCCATCTCGAGGTGGTGAGGCTTTTACTGCGGGAGCTCCAATCTGAACAGACGGACGAACACTACGGGGAATTTGTGTTTTATGGATATGAGGATATTTATCCTGAGAACCAAAATGGCGCTGCGTGGGCAGGTCTGAACGCAGCGGCAGCAAACGGACATCTCGAAGTGGTGGAGTTAGCTGCTGGCTATGCTGAAGAACGCGACCGCGTTGCAGCCGGGGAGAGAAGTACAGCCCTAAAAGATGCTACAGCGGCGGGCTACACCGAAATAGTGCAGTTCCTGGAGGATTGCGACGACTTCAATACTGAGACGTCGGGGCCCATGCCCACGAATGTGTCAACCTGTGAAGTAACCCAATCCCAAGCAATTATGTAGGTACAGATCACAGATTCCCACAACAATTGACTGAGAACAAAATATCCAGTGCTTATCATCCCGTTTCGTAGTACCAACAACCGGTTCCTAGTTTGGGCTTGAGTTGCAGAGAATAGAGTGCACTGTTTCCCAGTCCATCGAGGCAATATCCATAAGCTGCCATCGAAACTTGAGCGGGTCCGACACGTGGCCAAGATATCCGATTCGTCCGCAGTAAATATAGGGATCCTGTCGTGCACACAACGTTATATTTTTTTCTTCTAGCAGCAGCAACAGTCTGACGCTGGAGTGGGCTTTGCACGGCGCGGAATCGTTAGCAAGCCGAGAGACTGCAACACCCGTCGGTTCTCCTCCACTCGGCGCAAGCGCCTGGCCTCATACTCACCGAGCGAAAGAACCCCCGGCGCTTCTCGGCTCATGGCGATTTGAAATGTGAAAATGGGGTTGTGCCTTTTTGATAGTACAAAATGTACAAAACAATTTACTGAACTGCACACAATAATTGCACAAGTTTAGAGAATGGATTGCACGAGTAATTGGTCGGGTCGCTTCAGTTGTGGCAGCGTGATCACACTTCTCATGCAGTAGACTTTGGAAGACACCACGGTCTAATAAGACCCGTATATTTTGACACGTACTTCGAGGCCTGCTTCTTAATACTAGTAGTATTCCTACCCTAATGAATGTAACTGCTCTGGACGTTGTGAGTAATTATTGCGCCCGAGACGAGAATACCGATAATTCCCAGGAACAAGATGCCATACGCGATCCGCATGCCCTTAACGTCTCCGACGAACTCAATCTTTTTGAGCTTCGCCACAAACTCGCCGATCTTGCCGACCTTCTTCTCCGTCAGAGCGCCAGGGTTCTTTTGTACCGCAGCCTTCAAGCCGTTGAGCCTTGAGTCGCTTTTGATGCTGTTGACGAGTTTCGTGTTCTTCTGCAAGGCCTGGACTTCCGTGGCTGTACTCTTCCCGAAAAGGTTGGCAAAAGATGCCCCCGCCCCTTTCAGCATCTCTGACACCTTGGTGAGGCCTCCTCTCTCTTCCTCCGTCGCGTCAGTTACTGTGCTGCTTCCCTTCAGGTTACGGCCACCGTTGATAACTGTGCGATCCGCGAAGGTCTTGACTTTGCCGACCTGAGCGTTGTCGGCAAGGCCCGAGACGCAGGCTGCGAAGGCGAGCAGGAGCGCGAGCAGGAAGTAGCTCGGACGCATGGCTTTCCCCGTGCTCGTTATTGCCTTGGAGTGCTTGGAGATCGATTGGGAAATGAGCCATGGAAGAGGGCAAAGCTTCCCGCTCTCCCCACGTCCCAGCAGCAGGAACCAAAAAGCGATGGTGAGCAGTGCCGGTGACAGTGACAAGGCGGATCAAAGCGAACCTGTACAGAGACTCCCGACTGTAGCTATGTCTAGACTCGAGAATGAGTTCCAGATGACCAACCACATACAAAACTAAGTCAATTCCTCGCCGTCGGTCTGTTACAAATTTCGCAAATCGGGGGACGTATTCCTACTGTTCGTACAGTAGCCAGGATGTACAGTACGCTGTATTTACACCTGTACTTCACGTATGAAGTTTTTCGCATCAGAAACGAATCGAAAATGAATCGATGAAGTGCCGGAGCGCTCGTGTAGAGAAAGTCAACAGGATGCTCTGGTTCCATACGATTCAAACAACTTCAACACAAGAAGGCTTCACAGTAATCAGCGCAATGTTGGCACACCGGCACGAGTTGCCACAACAGATCCGTGAACCGGCTTATAGTTAATGTCAACAATGCGGTGTACATATATTCGTTTTGCAGTACAATACATGTATTAATACACGCCCTGCAAACGCAGCAACTCGCTCGACAGCGTTCTGTCGCCGGTTGCGTGCAGATGGTTTTGAGGCGGAAACCCCACTAGAAAAATACAAAATTTCAAGCACAATCGTTTGTTCTCCACCAAAACATAGACAAGTGAACCTGACA
Organism: Phytophthora pseudosyringae; assembly: GCA_019155715.1. Classification (NCBI taxonomy): domain Eukaryota; phylum Oomycota; class Peronosporomycetes; order Peronosporales; family Peronosporaceae; genus Phytophthora; species Phytophthora pseudosyringae. Next base: position 12,711 of record JAGDFM010000681.1, read on the forward strand.
AGCAACATTGCTGGCGGCATGTACTGCAAACCTGTTGAAGAAACGAGCTTGCAAATGGCTCCGGATCTTGTTGAAGCTGAAGTGAATTCGTCAGCCAGGTTGGCGTTGATTGGGTTGCGGATGTTCAAGTGCAAATACTTAAAACTGCTGGGGTTCAACATGCCATCTCGGTGTTCACTGTCCACTCCGGAAATATGTCTTTCAAAATTCATCTCACACCCAGGGCTGGAACAACTGATCCGTGCGAGTATATAAATGTATTCGAAGCAGCTGCAAGAGCAACTACCGACGTGGCTGCAAGTACATGTATTTGCATTGCAATACATGTACTTAGTTATTGTAGGGCACTACTGTATAAATATTGGCATGTTGTGCAACCTGGTTTGCTACCCTAGTTGATTGGCTATTATTGTGCAATGCATTGTCTAAGTGTTTGAAGTGCACGTATATTGCCGCCTTGTGCAAGTGATGCTGTGGCGGCTACCGAGTCCGAATTTGAATGCACTTACTCAATATTGCGCTTATACTGTATTGGCAAAGCCTAAGGTAAGCTTACAAGTTGCTACATGTAATGCAAGTAGCTATCAGGATAATTGCTTCAGAGTAGCGTTCTCCTTGCTCTTGCGACGCCCGCCGACATCGCTGTTCCGCAACACTGCGTCTCTGTTTGCAACCCTCACTTGATTTTTGTATGGGATTGGGTTCAAAACCGGCCGATACCTGCTACGATGCGCGCAACCGAAGTTGCAAACGCCACCCGCTCTTTACAGTATATCGTGGTCAATACTATATATCCCACCAATCAGGGCTTTGGATTTCTGGAAATACACCCAGGGTTGCAAATGGATGGTACAGTGTAGTGTATAATACGTGTACCGATACGTCTGCATGTGGCCCCGTACTGTCGAACCTGCAAATCCATTTCAAATATTTCGGTAGCATGGCGGCTCAAAAACGATTCCACAATACAGTACGGTGAAATGCGCCCGCTATCTGAACATGTCTTTACATGTTAATAACACGACATCATTGGCTAAAACTTGTATACAGAGTTCGGAACTTCAAGTTTCAGTTTGCGTGTTTTTTTAAGGTAAGATTATGGTGGTTTCACCGTCGTTACCTGTAGCGGCTGACGACTGCCTCGGTGGTAGTGTCGTTCAGTGATCAGCAACGCACATACAGTAGGCACCTCAGAAAACTGTAGTCGCAGTACTGATGCAAAGGATTCTTCCGAATGAAAACGATAATGGCTACCTAATTTCGAGCCAGCGAAGTGCCAAGTTTGAGTTTCCTAATGCGATTCCAGCTGCTACTGACCTACTATTAACCCCTTAGTTCCCGTATGTTGGAGGATCCAACATAAGGAGTGTATACCCTAATTCAGGTTTTTCGTCGCATCTATTTTATGTTGGAGCTCCAACATAAGGCCCTCTATGCTTGGAATTTGTATTGAGTCAAATCGTGGTTGATGCCATACTCAAGTTAAGATAATTTTAATTATAAAAAGGCCCAATGCACAGGTGTAGGGTTCCTTAGCTAAGGCTGTGGTTGATGGGTACAGAGACCAGAACAGCGCACCACCACTCAACGGGTGGCCGACAGGCACCAGCTCTCTTCATTCTCAAAAAAGACGCCGAAGGTGAGAGATGGTGGACCCGGCTGGAAAAACACCCCGCGTCAAGTTACCGGCAGAGGAGCGTCGTCTGTGTCTTGAAGCACAGCGTCGAGAGCGGCGAATCCGGCGGGCAGAACAGAAGCCAGCGACGGACCAGTTGGAGGGGCTAGTCAAGAAGAAGACTGTGGCCTAGGAGACTGCTCCGGCAAAGGGCGGGGGCGTTGCCGCTGGCAAAAAGAAGGCTGCATCTAAGAAGGTGGCGTCAGCGAAGGTGCCAGTGAAGGAGAAGGCGCCAGCGAGGGGGAAGGCACAGGCGAAGGAGATGGTGTGGTATTACAGACTGGGAATGATGGAGATCGATGCGGCAGTTGAGGTGGCACAGGGGGAGGCAACCGTAGCATCCCCCTAAGTGATGGATCCAGACTGTGAGGCACACGGATCTCACATACGGGACGGATCCGAGATCCGGACAATAGGTAAGGTGAGGTATCGGATCCGGCCAGTTCAGTGCCGTACCCACTCGAAGAGACCTCGAGGGAGAAGGGATCCATAGGTAGA
>JAGDFM010000683.1:0-14836 GCA_019155715.1 Phytophthora pseudosyringae
GCTTCTGGCGGCAAGTTCCCGTCTAGCACTTCGAGAGTGCTGAAGGAAGCGGCTCACATGGAAGTGGGTGCGACGACGTGTGAAACGTGTCCGTCCGCGCCTCGCCCGTGCATATTCCTGCACGGTTTGGGTAACCCGAACGATAGGGCGGAGCTGCAGGACACACCGAAGCTGACGAAGAACAAGATCGGTGATATGCACGGCTACGCTCCTTGCTGTTCCGAGATCAAGTACGCCGTCATGGAAACAATCGACGCCGGCTGGAGGAACGACACGCTGCTACAAAAGTTCTGTGATCACTCGCTCTCGATGAGCAGCACCAGCGACGTCGCCGCGGGGATAATTGACAATACCATCATCGTGACGCACTCCATGGGTGGTCTCGTGATGGCCCACGCTCTCGCCAAGGGGGTATGCAGTTTTTCAAAGACGACGTCGTGGGTGGCGATGAGTTCCCCGATGACTGGCAGCATGGCTTCGGATTATCTCATGCAAAGCTGCAACGAAGAGATCAGCAGCTATCCTGTGGAATTGCTCGAGTTGCTGGGGCAGTGTCCGGTGCCGAAGTCACGTCAGTCAACCATCTACCAAGGCGACAAGTACAGCACGCCCTCTATGGATGCAGCGTACGTAGCGGCCCAAGAAGCGTACCGTAGCAATGTGGCAGCAGCAATGTGCAGCGACAGCTACACCGGACTCTTGTCAATCTACCTAACCCCGTGCATTGTCTGCGGGAAAGGTATCCCGCACAAGTCGAGGAGGAACGACGGTCTCGTGGAGTTTCAGAGCTGCTTGGGTGGCCTCGACGAGAACATTTTTGGCAACCACTGGAGCGATCGGTTCTACAGGCCGCAGTTGAACCACGCAGACACGGCCTTTATGACGGGGGAGGGCATCCTTAAAAACTCGCAAAAGCCCCATAAGTGGTTCGAGTGTCTAGAGCTGTGAAGAAACCGGGTACTAGTAGTAGCAATCGTTTGGTAGAGTGAAGATGTTTGGTGAGTGCTCTGTGTTTAAAACAAATCGGCAGTTGAGAACGAGTCCTCTTAACTGTTTGCGCATCTACGGTACTAGTATGTCGTATTTGTGTGGATGTCTTCAGTCTTTGTGGCAATTGCCGTCCGTTTTCTAGGGATACAGAGTAGGGGTAGTCAATTGTGCAGCAGCAAGTATATATATATATATATTGGCTCCAGCTTAGAATCATTTTGCCCAATCAAATACAGCGAAATTGACACCCCCTTTTAGGTTTCTGCAGCAAGGAGTTTTTTGTTTTGCTGGCGATAGCGCCCATGTTTTCTAAACAGGTTAGGTTTGACGTATACTACTAGCCGAGTGGCGCCCGCTATGTGGGCGCTGGGGCAATGCGGGGTCCCAACCCGTTTGCGCTTCGCTGTTCTAGCTCGCTTAACTACCCGGCAGTTCCCGCCTTCGCTTCGCTCGGCGGGTGCCGAGGCTTAAGTGTATACTGAAAAGAGTAAACATGGATTAGAAATGAATGTTATGCAGAGCTGCGCTACCTCCTCAATTGGTGTAGAATATCTACCTGTACACTACGTTGTCCGTGTACCTTCCTCTAACTCCAGATACTCGATCAGCGCCTTGAATCTGTCCCTGGGCGTCACTCTCGACAGTGCCACGTACAGTTGGCCGTGTGATAAACAGGGCGTGGACAGGTGCAACCCCAGGTTCAGCACCGTTTGTCCTTGCGCCTTGTTGATCGTCACCGCGCAGGCGGGCTGAACTGGAAACTGTTTACGGCGCAGACGGAAAGGGAACTCGCGCGCATCGCCGTTACTGATGAAGACGATCCTCGGGATAAGCACATGCTGCCCTTGGCGCTCGCCGGTCATGATCGTCGCGTGGATCACGTGGGGCTTGAGCTCCACAATCCGCAGGCGCGTTCCGTTGCACAGTCCCAGGTCAGGGTTCAAGTTGCGCATCATCATGATGGGGGCGCCCTTCTTCAAAGTCAGCTTGTGCGGGGGAATGCCGTTGATGCTGACGGTGTGCAGCACCTCCTGTTCGAAGAAGTTCGCGTCGGCGTCATCTTCACCGAGTCGGTGGACAGATATTCGTGTGAGTTGCCTTCCAGTCGCCGCGCCACGGCCTCGTTAATGCGGTGCACCACTGCGTTGATCGTCGTCATGATGGTCCGACTCGCGAAGTAGTCGTCGTTGGCAATTGCAGGATTGTTGATGTCCGCGTACATCGCATCAATCATCCGAGTAAGTCCTTTCGGAATGGCCCGAGGGCGTATTTCTTCTTCTTCGTCATTTTCGTTTGGCTCATCCGGTGGGTTGTCGATCAGCATGTCCTTCGGTATTTTCATGAAGTCTCTCCCAAGCGACGGGTTTGTCTCCCCTCTCTCACTTGAAGAAGAAACTCAGAAAAGTCTGCGAGCTCCGCAGCAGTACTCTCATTCTGGGCCGACCGAACTCGCATGTTCTCTGTCAAATGAAGCTGGTGGAATTGAGGCCACAGCGTAGAAGATTTGAGGCAGGCGTCGATCGTTTCGGCGGGTGTTCCTCTCACTACAACTGGAAGAATCTGGCGGAAGTCACCCGAAAGCACAAATACTTTGCCTCCAAATGGTTCTTCATCGTTGTCCATCAAATCCCGCAAGGACCGGTCGACGGCCTCAAATGCGTGCCGGTGAGTCATGGGTGCCTCGTCCCAGATAACCAAGCTGGCCCCTTGAATCAAGGCCCTCAAGTGGGACTGCTTGTAGATGGAGCACGTCGACTTGTCGTTCAGCTTCAGCGGGATCTTGAACGTAGAGTGGGCAGTACGCCCACCCATGAGCAACAGGGATGTAATCCCGCTCGACGCCACCGCAATCGCAATCTTGCCCGACAACCGCACCTTCGCAAGGATATGCTTCAGTAGCGTAGATTTCCCTGTACCTCCCGGTCCATCAACGAAGAATAGCTTGTTGCCAGGAACCGGTATTTCGGTGGCTCCGATAATCCTGTCGTAGATAGCTCGCTGTCCTGCATTCAGCTGGTCCTCGAGGTCTACTGTCTCTTGGAGCACGGAGTGGTCGTATCCCTCCATTTCGCGGCGAATGATTTTGTTTTTTTGCAGAAGTGCATCCAGCACCAAAGCCGGGAACTCATGCAGCTGCGGAAGATCAAAGTCGGCTACAGCGCTTCCGTTTGTTTGCAGTAACTCGTTCAGGCTTTTGAGCGTGTGGAACTTGACCATGTCATCCTTTGCCTGGCCCTCCAAGGCCCGGTACGTGTACGCGAAGTCCTGAGAGAGGTCACCGAAAAATTGGTTCCACAGGCTGCGAACCTCCGACACTTGGGAGTACACAACAATCGTCGCGAAAAGCTGTCGAAGCTGGTACGGCATCCGGAACTGAGACGCTTCTGTCATACAGGTGACCCATTCCGAATCGTCCTGCAGATAGCCGGCGTGGAGAGCAGTATCGCGGTACGAAGTGTAAACAATGCCATCTACAGTTCGTAGGTCTTCAAAGGACGTTGGACCCTTGCGGTGGCATAGCAACACACGCATGTAGAACCTCTCCCACTCCCTCGGAGTGACGTGGATCATACGTCCGAGTGCGGCCTGGTACTGGTTGCGGCGCACCCAGCGCATGGTTGCCGCGTCCCACCGGAAGAGCTTGGGAGTATCCCGATACACCATGGTCTTCGCCACTTGATTTTCAGGGGCCTCGCTGGCACACAACTCAAAGAATCGGGTCAACTTGGTGTGTTGACCGCGAGTGATAATTCGATTCGGGTGGTCGCTGGAACGAAATGTGACCATCTGCTGGCTTTCCAAATGAATCGTAAGCTGAGTGATGGCATGCGTCTTCCCTTGAACAGCGTGATCAAGGAGTCGCATGCAAGCCTCGACTGGAGATATGTACCTTGCATTCAAGAACCGCAAGATCTCGTTGGGCTCCATCCGCGCTTGGTCCCCCTCCGCACGCACGGTTTCCACCGTAATGAATGGTTTGTCCGCTCCCTTGTACACATACTTGTATAGGTATTTCACCGCCGCGATCGCCGTGCAGACTTCCACGTTGATGTGGCAGTTATACTTTTGCGACAGATACGGGTTGTACGGAACCACCCACTGGTTGATCGTCTCGTTGTCATACGCCTTTCCCCTGAACCGAAGCACACCTACCTCTCTGCGCCTACGTCTGTAGACGGGATAACCATCGACGTTCCCCCTTGTAACATCTGCTAAAGGCTTCAGGTATCCTTTTGAGCACTTGCCGTCTTTCATACAGGCACAATTTGGGTCAGCAACCCCGCACGCGCCATGCATCATTCATGTTAGGACGGTCTCGTACAACTGGGATTGGTATCCTTATCCGGTATCTCAGCTGAGACCATCTTGTCGATGATTTGTCTCGAACGCGGCTTGTCCTCTTCCGCCAGGATGAGCAGAATATGCGCGTCCGGAAGGCCCCGCTTCTGGAATTCCACTACGTAGATCTGGGCTTGAACGTGGCCGAGGGCCCCCTCCTCTAAGTCTTTCAAAAAGGCGGTGAGATACAGCTGCCAAACCCGCGCCACTATATCTGGACGATCCTGTGCGTTCTGGTATTCTGTCGGGATCTTCTCGAGGATTTTGTCCCAGTTGGGGTTGTACGTCTTCGTAATGAATACGTCTGGTTTACCACACTCACGGACGATAGTCATCAGTCTTGATACGACTTGTACATGGCGCAAGGTCCTCCGGAATGGGATGAAGGAAGGATAACCCGCTTGCCAATTTGGTTGAGGAAGTCTCTGTTTCGGCGACGGGACTGGCCAGGATGTTGCAAAGAATGACTCTCGCGATTGTACTCGGTAAGCAGCGCTTCCCCTTCACGTAGTTGGACGGTATTTTCGCCCATGAGCGCATCTCGAAACCCGCCGTATTGATCAGCGCGGATCTCGTTCTGGTGACCGACAATCCATCGCAGTTGTTCCTGTTCGCACTTGGCGCGCTGATCCACGCCATACTGCTGAAACAGTCGCCCGCCTTGGTGTAGGGCGGACCGATCGTCGACCTTCTGGAATAACCGATACGCCACCTGTTCGCGAAGAGACATCGTCGGTTTGTTCCTTCGCACGATTCCGTTGGCGTACTCATCCGTAAACGTCCAGCCAAGTTCTCCGTACGGGAAAAGAAGCAGGTACTGAAGAGGATCATACGCCGCATGTGTCTCGAAGAGCCGCAGCAATGTCTGGTCCTTTGTTCGGAGCGTCATATCGCGCGGGTTCGAAAGGTTGCCGTCGTCAATCAGCGTAGCCCCAACTTCAGAGACGGTAGGCAAGTTGTGCATACGCGGTTGCGAGCGGCTTTGGTGCAAACGGAACCGTACATCGATAACCTCTCCACCACTCGCGCGGCGCGCGGCCAGGAGTTCTCCGAAACTGAGAAACTGTCGCGCGAAAGGGTTGAGCTCCACCATCATCTTCTCGATGTGGCCCAACGCCGCGGGTCCAGGCCGCTGAAAATGCCCGCACGACGCAGGGAGATGCTCCTTGTCTGGATCTACGATGTAGATTTGCGCGAACTGGGGCGGCGTGGGTTGGTTCGTTCTGGGATCCGTGTAAGGAAGTAAAGAGCCGAGAAAGTGCCCCATGGCTCCTTGAATCCGGTACGTATACACTCCACGATCTCCAGTCACGCTTGTATCTTGATTCACACCTTGAAATCTACCCTGGCCGCTGATAGACGCGCCAATAGACGTGAAGGCGAAGGCTTGGTTGTACGCGCGAATGAGGCAGCGGAACTCTAGATCCCCGTACAACTGTAAAAGGCGGAGCGGGGCCGAGGAAAGAGGGGTGAGCTGAACTGCCCCGGCCAGGCAACACCCCTTCTTGGACTCACCCGGCCATTTCCACGCGTTACAGTGCTCACAAACCGTAGTAGCAGGTAGCCGGTAGCGTCCATCAACCACATTCGGACCCGTAACCATAAAAACGTCGAAGTCTTCCTGGTTGCAGAGGGCATGACCTTTGCGCGCGCGCCGACGCTGTACTCGTACGCGATCGCGCTCTGCATCCACTTCCTCTTCCGTTCGGTTAGCACGCACTTGTTGTTGGCGAAGGCGATTGCGTTCGCGCTCTGCTTCATCTTCATCTTCAGTGCGGCTCGTCCTTATTTCTAGTTGGCGGAGGCGGTTGCTTTCCTGTTCTGAATCGTGTTCCGCCTCTGTTCGGTTATCACGGACCTGGCGCTGTGAACCCAGCACGCGCTCCTCCACGACCCGCAGTCGCGCCAAGAGTTCACGGTTCGACTGCCGGATCTGCGCTGTCGTCTGCTGCGCCTGCCACGCGTGCTCCTGCGCTCGCTCAGCCTCAAGCTGAGCGTCCGCAGCCCGGTTCTCAGCGGCCTCAACAGCATCCAGAGTCGCCGGCGCGCGAGCTGTACCGGCGTGAGGGTCCTCTGCCGCTTGTTGACTCGGCGGGCGACGTTCGCTGGATTGTGGAGCGTACGAGGATCCTCGTGGTACGCGCGGTCGTGCTCATGGTCGTAGTCTCAATAGTCGCGCCGTATCAGCCGCACGTAGCTACCGTGTGAGATGGCTGGGTTTTCCTCCTGATGACGATACATGGGAGCTCCGTGCCAACCTCCTGCGCGACGTTCCAGATATGGTGAATGAATACGAGAAGACACTCACATCAAGCCTGCCTGAGGCGCCTGGGGGCGGCCGCGACGACAGCAGTGGGCAGTCGCCGCGTTCACGCGGCGGCGTCCCCCGTGAAGACTAGGAAAAACGAAAGACGACGCCGGAATTGATCCGGTAACCTTCGGCTCGTCGACCCAATGTGTGACCACTTGGTTACTCAGTGAGTGAGTCAGCACGTAGGAAGTTGAGTGATACATCGACTCAAGCACACTCAGCTGGTATCACACACCGCTCGTAGAGCCGTCAGCGTATCTGACAGCACCCAACGGGACAAGGCTTCAGTCGCTGGTTAAGATTTCAACGGTTTTCATGATCGGGCTGCATGATCCGCCTCGTGCAAAGACGGAATCGAACTCACGCGAGCATCGCATGAACGGGCCACGTTGCGCACTCGGACACCGAGTTGATGGCGATCTTCAACCTGCCCATGGCGATCTTACAGCGCAGTGAGCCGTCGCCTCGTCCAATGTCTCGTCAATAGCTTCGGGCGATGTTGTGTGCACACCAACGCTCTCCAGTTGCCGCGGTTTGCATCGACATCTACATCGATGAGGTCGGTTGCGCTGCAGTCGTCTGCCACGTCGTGTGTCACTCGAGCATGCGAGCGTCGTCTCTCCGTTAGGCTTCGGGTCTTCTTCGGGTTTTCTTTTGAGTGATGTGTTTACGCTTACGCAACGTAAGCGCAACTTTGAGAGGAGGGTGATGTAATGGGTCCCCTCCCAGTTACATAAGTATTCTAGATATTACATAAGTAGTCATGGGTGTGCCCGGCTAGCGGGTGCTGAAGTGTCACACGCTGATTGGTTGATAATGGGGGAGCCAGACCCCTTATCATCCAATCACGTGCTGACCTGCGTTTGAGTGGTTCACATGAGGCCAGGGCATCCGCCCAGGTCCTAATACCAAAACAGAGTTGATTTTCCCCCGGACTTAATACTTGGTCTTCGTCGCCAGGCGCTTCCGCATCACTACGTGTAAGCTAGTAACGTGTAATTACTTAGCCCGTTACAAATAGGGTAATTCTCATTCGGGCAAAATACTCACTCTCTTAAAGGAAAGGAGGGGACGATGTTGCTACCACCGAATTTATACGGACATTATTCGTTATTTTACGGTACTTGGGGATGGATGTCATGGTCGTCATTTCCTGAAAGTCGGATATGCGCAAAACCTCGTATGCCGTCAAAATGAAAGCGATTGAGTTGTTTAAGACCTCGTTAGAATGTCCTAAACTATACAAACCTCCCCAGGGGGCTGAAAGAATGAGCGAGTGGCGGAGTCTGACGAATTCAAACGACATTATGGCTGGATTTGCAGAGCCAGATTTCACCGCCATACCGAATATAGATCCTAAATTCGGTTGTAGCAGCGTCTCCCTGAAAGGAGGTACACCGTTCACCCTAATTAGTCGTGCCACGACTAGTTCTGGTGTATTGGCCAGACGATTAAACTTTTGCATGACCAATACTGGTGCATCACTAATTTTGGTGCACGACTAATATCGGGTTATTACAGTAACGGCTGAGAGCTCTGCAGTAATAAACGACGGGCATTGGTGGAGTGGTCTAACGGCGTCGTGCCACACGATTGATCGTGGGCTCGAGTCCGCCTGCAGTGATGACACAGAAGGATCCCTCCTCGGGGGATCCTGAACCGCCCTGTAAGTCCTTTTGTATAGGAGAAGGGCAAATTGCAAATTTATTATGAAATGGACAGGAGTCATCTAAAGGTTGACTGAGCTGGCACTTTCCTTGTATCCATCGTCAAATAAGTCGGGATAAACTGCAATTACTTCTTGTAGCTGGCAACTGAGTTGCTCCACCTTCCATACGCCATCTCGAGAAACATCTAGACCACACTGGACCATAGCCTTCTTCGCCCAGTTGTCACCAGCCTTGTCCCGCTCGTCATTCCCTAGACGGATACACTCTGCCGCGAGCTCTAAGAAAAACTTTTTGCCTGGGTTAGCCAGCTTACCTGAAGACGACGCCCCATTTTTCCATTCGCCCTTTCGGATAGCGTCTGTGTTGCGTCTCTCTGAGAGCCTTCGCCAATGCGATTTAATACGCTGGATTGGAAAGCGATCAGCAGGCTGTACTTTGTCGGTTGCATTAGGTGGGAACAGCTTCACCTTCGTCCGGAGCTCTCGCGCCGTATCCTCCACTTCGTCTCCACAAGGTCCACTCGCATTATCCATTACAGTATACAAAGGGACCGCCAGTCCCCCAGCAACGTGGCTCATGCAGCCACTCGTTCATGACCCGACCGTTGATAAATGCGCTGGGTGACGTTCTGTAGCAAACTCCGTTGGTATTGTCGGGTAGGAGTCGGATTGGATAGCTGGAACTCTTGTTTTTAAAGATGAGCATTGGACACAGAATCCGAGCGTCGGAACCACCTTTTAGCAGTACACACATTGTAATGCCTTCACGTCCTGTAAAAGCAACACACAAAACCATTGAGGTAAGACCAATGGAAGATCATGAGGTAGTAAGATCTGCTGATAGTTGCATACCTGACACAATGCTCCTGTACTTTACCGATGCCGACCCGACAAAGTCTAGCGTCTTGCCGTCGTCGAGATCGATGATGAAGTGGCTCTCATCCATATTGTACTGCTGGTCGGGATCAAGCTTGCCCTCTTCAAACTGTCGCTTTAGGCTACCAAGGTGCTTGGCTATGGATCTGTCGATCTGCATCTGCTTCTCTTCGCTAACTTGTTTCTTGCCTTTATGACGCCTGTAGACGATGTTGTAGCGCTCTAGGAAGTCCTGGATGCGCCGAGGTGTGAGCAGGGAGATAAAAAGACTTGCTGTCTACAGTAAAGCGCAAGTTGAAAAGAGGGTGCTCGCTGTACTCAATCAAGACGACCCCAATTTCGGCTACGAGCTGATTCGACAGCTTTACACCAGCCCGTCGAAGGCGCTGGAACTCTGCTAGCAATAGCGGATAGAGCCACTGACACTGCGCACCGAGATGTTTTCCTCTGCCCCCTAGCGCCTTTACCAGAAACTGGTGTCGGATGCGCTGGCGTCCTGTCGCGTATTTGAGCTGGTTGGAGTTTTCGAGTGCCGCTGCCGTGGTTTGCCGCTTCTTCCACCAGTCGCGCGCTTTGTTCATGTTTACACGTCGGTCAGAAGAGCGGAATAGTGCAGGAAAGAAATCCACAGTGCGCCCAAACAGTCCCTTTGAGCAGTGCATCGCCTTGTCGAGCTCCATCCAGTCGGTGCACTTGATGCGCTCGCATATGGGGACCACTTGCTGCAGGCTGCGCGTGCTTTCGTCCGTCATGGAATTTGGCGTAATGAGAAAGTCAGGAGGCTAAAAATGTGCGGCATAGGCGCCAGTGCACTTGGTGGTGCGATGCATGGTCAAGTGCACGTCTAATTGAGGTGCATGTACCGCAATTATCTCACTAAGTACGATGCATGACTATTTAAGTCACATGACTAATTAGGGTGAACGGTGTAGCGACAATAGTCACAGATTAAGAAAGCATATTTCTCAAATCTCATAAGTATGTGATTTGGCAGGACCTTGATATAAGTATTGAGCTAGTCAAATCGATCCGACCTTCACTCTTAAACCGTTCAAATTTCCCGCCCACAATTCAAACGAACACGAGCCATCATGCACTGCGTGTGTCCAACCAAGAATCCAGCCTACATCTGCGTGGACACGATACGTTGTGTGTCTCTACCCAAGCGCGTCCGCCTGACGAAGCTCCAGCAGCTCCAGGACTGCCGTTAACATGCCAAGCGGCCACACAGGAATCACAGGCAGTTGAGCACCTGGCGCAGTTCGAGTTCGGGTTGCCAATGCCTCCCTCCCTCTCCACCGTCTCGAAGTTGCTCAAGAGGGAGACTGATTTGCGCCAGACGTCGCCCGCCTTCCTGGACATCAAGAAAGCCCTGTCGCCGACCCGTGTGCTGCTGGAGACGTTCGTGGTGGAGACGGTGTTGGATTTTAAAGTGCAGAGGAAGGCTCTGTCGGGGGAAGTGCTGCGGTGGCTTGCAAGGGAGTACGTCGACTTCCTCGGTATCCCGTTGCGCAGCAGCCCAAGTTTACAAGGATTGGATGGCAGCATCACCTCATGGCCCGCTACGGCCTGAAGAATCCCCGCGGCCATGGCGAAATTGGTTCGGTGAATGTTGACGCTGCCCGCCAATAAGCGATTGAGCTGCGTCAAGAAATTGGCCGCTACCACCCAGACGATGTCTTTAATATGGCAGGCAGACGCTCCATTACGCTGAAGGAGGCACCGTGTCTAAAGCAGAAGAAAGATCGGCTCACGATGGCTGTGGTCACGAACAGCTCGGACACGGAGTAGCTGCCTTTGGTATTCTTGGGGAAGGCCAAGAAACCTCGATGACTCGATGACAAGCCAGCTTCAGCCGTCTATGACGGTACGGCAAAGGGATGGATGGCGGTGAAGATCTTCCGGCAGTGGCTGGAGAAGGTGGTGGCGGAGAAGGGCAGGCACATCCTGCTGCTGCTGGACAATGCTCCAGTGCACAAGTTGCCGGAGGAGCCACTGACCAACATCACGGTCAAAATGCTGCCGCCGAACTCTACCGCAATGCTTCAGCCCATGGTCCTTTGCATGGCTGAAGCAGCGGTTCATTGCAGGGCGCACACAAGAATCAGCGCTTCGCCACCTTGATGATGACCCAGACCCGTACGACATTTCGCCAGCCGATGCGCCGGAGTGGATCTGCGACGCGTGGAAGGAGATGCCTGCCGAGGACACCAAGAGGTACTGGAAGCACTCTGGGCTGTAATAGATTTCAGAAAACGGCTGTTTCACAACTTTAGACTGATCTCTCTCATTCACTGGCAAACACTTTGAATACAAAAATTGGACAGCAATGTCAGATAATTGTGAACAGAGTCCACTACGCACAATAATCTGACACTCGCACACATTAATTTCAGATATGCTTTGATCAACTGAGGCGAGCGGCCATAGCAAACCCGCACGGTGTGCCCGCGCAGCAGGGCCGTGCGGTATTTGCGAAGGGGATCCGCGGGGGCGCCGGAGGGGGCTCTTGCTGCTGATACCGATAAAAAACACCTCGATGAAAATATCGTTTGATGTGCACCCCCGTCTCCTACACCCAGACAGGACGGATGGCACGGGCCCTCAAATCTTGACTATACCCAAAAAATATGAAGTGCCTCGGGGGAATCGAGCCTCTGGATTCCCATCGAAAAACCTGAAAATGCGGCTGGCCTCATAGGAAAGATAAATCCTAGGACGAGCTTGGTCTTGGGTTGCAGTTGGTCTTCTTGTAGATGCTTCCTCGCTTTACAGGTATCAAATTGGCTTTTTCGAGTGATCGGATTGCACTTGGTTTCACCTGGTTTTCTTGAAACCCTACCCCTACGCAATTCAAATGCATTGGGATGCAAAACACACATGGAGATACCGAAAAACACACTTTGTGATACTGTACATCTTTCGGTATCAGAAGAACTTTTCCACCCAGCCAAGCGTAGCGCTGCTGGTAACTTTTATATCTTGCTTGTGGAAGGTACATCACCTACGTCTCTTCTGTGCGTGTTTGCCGGTCACTCAAAAAGTGTTTACTTTCCCACGATTGTGTTTGCTCGTGTCATTTTGTGTTTGTCCGTGGCCAAAAAGTGTCAACAGAAACGTGCATGCTGGCGTACCAGACTGCCCCCTCATGCAAGTTATTTGTCACGTGTCCGGACACAAGAAAAGCCAACAGGACTTGCCCACATTAGAGACAACGACGGGCAGAATACCATAGCACTGTTGATCCGGAATAAGTTCAAAAGCGCGCAAAACGATATCATTTTCGAAAGGATAAAACCACTGGCATCCAACGCCTCAGCTTTGTTGTTTCAAAGCATCGTTGTGGCCAACCGCTGGATATCGCTTTGTACAGGGTATCCATCGGTAATTTTTTTCTGCCTTTCAAAGTCAGAATATCTTTATTCTAAGAATATCTTCTAAGCCAATAGAATCCCTCCGTTTTGTGAAGTGGGATTGGGTGAAATAACTTTCGTTAATCTTTATTTAGATATTCTCAAATGGAGCGATTCCCGTACAGACGTCCCCGCCTAGCCATTTACCTTCCAGATATAGTTCCATAGTGCAATGGCAATTTGCTGCCCGCCACACAATTTACTGAGTTAAATGAGAAATTGCGGGAAAGTATAGGTCTGAAAGGGGGGGGGTCATTCAGATCTTGGATCTGAACCACAGCCTTTTGTCGTATGACGATTAGAATGGCTCTTCTCTGCATGGTCCAGGGTAAATTACAGATCTGAACCGGTTCAAATGGCTGCGGGAATCGCTCCAATGAAACAGGCCCTAAGGGCCTATAGCAGGCAGCAGAACTTTCTCCAGATTATACTCGAAAGCCGACGGGACCTCCTACGGGATTGCAGTGCAATTTGCACGCTACTGGCACGATCGATTGCGATGGTTACAATTTTTAGTAATACAGTATTTTCTGTGTGATCAGGATAGTGCAGGGACGCTGCTGTCAAAGTCACCTCCCCTTGTTGAACAACTTGTGCATCTGCGTTGCTGACTGGCGCTCGTGCTGCCGAGCGCAGGGTCGGTGGGACGTGCAAACCATGAGCTATCGCAAGAACGATTTCGCGCTGCTCCGGTCACATGTGACATGGATTTGAAAGACATGCTCAACGCAGCGTGACGGAAGTAATAGCCGGAGTCTGTCTGTTTATGGCTAGCGACATTCCAAAGGGCAACCCGTTACTGCGGGATCTGCCAAATGGGTATTGTAGCATAAAACGACGCAAATACCCAATTGGAAATCCAGCTGAGACCTTTCAAAGCAACATCTCGAGCAGTGTTGTTCGACTTGGTAAACATATTTTTACAATTATTAAGTATAAATTGGTTATTATCTCTATTTTTACACTTACTACTAATTTGTACGTAACAAGGTAAAAAGTAACCTGCTTGAAGTTGGGTTCTTGCATCCTTCAAGTTGTCTCCCTCCGCTCACTAGAACGCCAAGTGTTGCTGATCGTCGTTTGGCCCAAGCCAAAGTCAGGACGCCCTCCAAGCGCGCTCAGTGAGCTCGCACGGGCAGGAGAAATGGCGAACACCGAGAACTTGGGCTCGTTGTAGCCGTTGTACACGAACATATCGGACGGGCCCTCTAGCGTTGCACACCACCCCGATCTTGCCGCTGCAGATGAGCGTCGTCTCCTTTACTGCACGGCCACAGCGTTGGCGTTGGTGGTTGGGCTAGGGCCCATGGTGGCCTGGGTAGGATAATACATAGCAATGCAATATCATACATAATGTGATAACATTAGCCTCAACTCGATGGATTGAGGGCCGTAGAGGGAGTTGAGGCGAGTGAGAGGGAGAGACAAGAATACCTTCAGCCGCTGGGGGGGGGCGGGGGTAACTGTGTGGTTCAATGGCGTGGCCATGTCGGATGAAAACTTTGTGCTGTGCTTGGAAATCTCGCAATGCAGAGGCATTGCCACTCGATTTTTACTTAATATGTCAATTTTTACCTTTTTACCAAGTATTTTTACGTTATTAAGTTAAAAAATAGGTAAATAAACAACCCTGTCTCGAGCTCAGATTCCAGCCTATAAACAGTCAGTATTTACGGTCTCAAAAGCATTGAGAGGCTAGTTTGCTTGTCGGTTTGCATGTAGACAACTGCATTCAATCTCAACTCCACGAGTACCGCTACCAGGCGATATGAGTTTGAGTGCCAAACTTGCCCATTTGAGCTCAAAGGGTACTTTTTTCCAAAATACCCATGCCCTTGCTTGCCGCGCCAGGTGGATTACGATCACTCGAGACCGATTTGCTGTCCGAAAGTAGGCGGTTCAAACCAATCCATCCGGATACCTGTGCACAATTCATCCTGCCGGGTCGAATTCCAGAACGGTCTGTTGACTGTCGTCTTTTGTTGCTGCTGTTGAAGGGATCCAGTGATGCGCGCCCTTCCCTCGACGTACGATTCGGACCAAACATCGACCGACCGCCCATTAATTGATTTTCACGATGACCGAGAAGACCGTGATTGCGTCAATGCGACTCGTAGTCGCCTTCTCCATCGCTCTATCCATACTAGGCCTCGCGCATCCATCGACAGCGTTGGAGAGATCGCAGACGCACACGTCGCTGAGCGATGCACCATCCGTGAAGCTCCACGTCACCTTCAA
>JAGDFM010000684.1:0-14820 GCA_019155715.1 Phytophthora pseudosyringae
CCTTGAAGCGGTCGGGCGGGCGACAGCATGCACCTTGAAAGTGCATGCTGTTGGCGCTGCAAGAGCCCGTGCAACTTGCGGGAACCCGGTGTCGAGCCCGGCCAAGCACGCTCACTTGCCGGCGGTGAGCGCACGAGCATGTTGAAGGTCTCTCGTGGCCAAAGACAAGCACGAGCTGAGCGTACCAGGCCGTTTCCTCATTGGCGAGGTGTATGTACGCTGAAATGGGAGCGCTGAAAGTCATTGCCCAGCTCGTGCTTTCAACTCGCAGCGCGGCGACAGCAGCCTTCCCCCTCCTGCCAGTCCTGCCCCAAAGGCTTTGGCCAAAGCACCACTGCCGTGTGGCGCTTTCGTACGACAGAAACTTACCGCCTCAAAACCTGCCGTACCTGATACCATCACCGGAGACCGAAGGATCAACTGCCGCAGTATATATCGGCTGACATGCTCCCGACTTCAAACGAGGACCAAGCGTCTCGGTGTGGTAGCTCTCTCTTCAGGCAGATTAACGCGGTGAAATGGAGTCGTCGGCGGTGTTGCCCACACTGGGCGCGCGCGAACAGCGACGCAGCGGCTCTCGAGGGGTATCAGCATTCGCGGGGGCCGCGCTTGAAGTTCCAGCGCCCGCATCTCGACTCTGCACGACACAGCTCTTGCTCTTGAAGCTTCTCTCTTGTCTTTGAGATGGCTTCGCTGCAAAATCGCCGGCGATCACTTAGCGATTCGCCGTCGAGAGCGCACTCGCCTCCACCTCTTCCACCCACCCGCACCACAGCCCCGCCGCCCGCCCTCGCATGTCGACGCTGCAGCGCCTGACTCCCGTGCCGCTCGAGCCCACGCTGTCCTCCAAGGCCGCGGCCCCGCTCTCCTTCCTCGAGACCGTCGACCGCGTCGAGATCAACGGCACCGTCGCGCGCCATGACGCCGTCTACTACGTCGTCGACGTCTTCCTGCTGCACCACACGTCGCGCATCCCGACGCTCAACACGCCCACGGCCAGCGCCTCGCGGCCCGACTACCAGGTGCGGCGCCGCTTCTCCGAGTTCGCCGACCTGCGCTACCAGGCCTGGGTCTACGCGCAGCGCAAGCACGAGGACGGCCACATCTGCGAGTACTGCAGCAAGTACATGCACTTCATCCTGTACTCGCTGGCGCAGCCGCGGCTCTACGTCAAGCTGGCCGCGGGCGTCGAGCGCCGCAAGAAGGTGCTCAAGAGCTTCTGCGACGCCTTCGTGGGCATGGCGCTCAGCAGCAAGACGGAGCCCCGCGCGAGGGACGCCACGTGCGACGGCTGCCAGGCCATCCCGCACCTCGTCGAGCGCTTCCTGCGCGGCTGAAGAGAGGCTCAAACCGTGTTAACCCGCCATGCCCACGAAGTTTTTATAAGCGTTCGAGTTGCGTCAAGTCACGCGGGTCAAGCACGCAGCAAGGCGCAATGGTCTACACGAAAGTAGCAAGTAACACATGAAGCAATGTATACACTAGGGAATATAGCGAACTATGTAGCACTCGAACGCCTCCCTTCTTCCTCCCACTCCAAACTCCGCGTTGAAGCTGTATCGTAATGATTAGTCCAGTTACTTGCGTTTTGTAAGCGTTTGTATTCGTTTTCACGGGGTTGCGATGTCCATCATTTCTTGTTGCCTTTTGCTCAGCTGAATCGACTGGAGGCCATGTCGGGCGAGACGTACGACCAGCTCTGCGAGGACGCGACGGCTGCCGCCGAGATGCGGCTGCTGGAGCACTTCAAGCATCACGGTGGCGAGGTCTGGAGCATCGGCTCTGGCTGCCAGAACTGCCGCCAGAAACTGGAGGACGTCAGCGGCCTCAAGGTGCGAGCAGCTCCCCAACCTCTGCGACTCTCTCTCTCTCTCTCTCTCTCTCTCTCTCTTTGACGCCCCCTGACTGTGCTCTGTCCACTGCTGCAGCGCTGCGCCAACTGCGATGCGGCTCGGTTCTGCGACCGCGAGTGCCAGCTCCAGGCCTGGCCGGCGCACAAGCCCGAGTGCTGCGTCATCGCGACCTTCCAGCGCCTGCGCAAGTCCAGCAGCTCCGCCTCCACGTGCGTCGCCGTCTGTCTGGAGCTGTGGCGGGAGGGCGTCATTGCTGCACTTGGAGTGCTGACCGCTGTCTTGTTGTTTTCTTTTTATGCTGCAGACTCGCGTCGCTGCTCGAGACGATGTCGCTCTCTTCCACCCCCAAGACAGCCGACGGGCCCAAGACGGCGGGCGTTGCGAGTTCGATTGGCATGAACGGCCTAGAACTCCCTGGCTGGTTCTTCACGGTAGACATCGAAGCTGTGCGTTGGTACTCACGATGCAAGTTTCGTTTCATGCTGTGGAGCGTGCTGACCGCTTGCTCCGTTCGTGACAGGCATCGAAGGAGCGACAGAAGGCCTTGTACCAAGCGGCACTGGAGCTCTACGGACTCCTCAAGGACGAAGAGTGCTGGTATGTGTGGCAACTATTGGCTTTCGTACTGGGGTCAGCGTCTCAAGTTGCTGGTGATTGTAGGACCCGCGACAAGGAGAGTTTCCCGCGTTCAAGCTACACGTTGGTGGAGGTAAGTTGAAACGAGAGCGACTTCGCAGAGCTGGTACTAACCATCGGCATGATTGGTAACTGACTTCCACGATATAGTCGCTGCCGCACGCGTCGCCTGCTGTAGAAGAGCTGCAGAAAGAGTTCGTCGAGATGAATGGCCACCTCTTGCTCTTTTCGGCGTGGCTGCAGCACCCGGAGCCACCTGCCACGCAGGCCATGCCGTTCGAGGACCGGAGCTTCTTTGGGGTTGTCGATTCGCTGCTGCAGATCAGGTACGAGCACGATTCCTCAATCATTCACTGTCTGTACAATCACTTAACGATATGTTGTTTTCCAGTGCGATTCGCGACGGTGTAGATGCCTTCATGGATGCGAGATCCTCGTAACAAAACAACAAGAGGTTGCAATCGCATGCAGTCTCGTTCATTCAAGAATTATTTGCACGAAACAACAGGCTCGGATCACACAACACGCCGTCGCAGAGCCAAACGCCACGCACTTCGCTCGTGAGCTGCTCTGCAACCAAACGTAAAAGTAAGCGTAGCGCTATCACGGCGACACCTTGGCGACGCGGTACAGTGTGTCCAGCATTTCTTCGATATCTTCATCCAGCTCGTAGCACTCGAGAGCGGCTACGACCTTTTCATCGTCGCTCAAAATCAAGTCCTTCAGACGCGCCTTCTCCCCTGCCGAGATCAACTTGTCAGCTGCAATGCGGCTGGCTGCCTTGAGTGCCAGTGCGTAGCGTGCGCGCTGCGAGAGCGAGCGCTTCCTCGGCAGTCCGTCCTCTCCCAGCTCCCCTTCTAGCAGTACGAGAACGCCCATCAATCAGTCGCGACGTCGCGTTAGGCAGTTGGCTGCTTGATCGCACAAGCCTCCTCACCGTCAATGATGCCCTTCTCCTCCAGCTCCGACACGGAGGGTCTGTGGCGCAGTTGGCGCGCGATCTGGTCCGCCTTCAACTGGCGCTCAAGCTGGTGCTTGGGTCCTTGCAGCACTGGCGCGACCGCCGCATCCTGGCCTAAAGAGCAGCAGCAATGACAACAACAACAACAAGAGCAACACACACAGAAATCAGCACCTCGTCCGTCCGCTCTGTAGTAGTAGGCACAAGCTTCCGCGCCCACCTTCCAGGATGTTCTGCGAGACGAGCTCGTCCTTCTCGGGCCGCGACTCCAGCAGGTGCGACACCTGGTTCTGCACGAGGTTCCGCTCCAGCTTCTTGGCCGTGGCCGTGAGACTCGGCGCCAGCTCGGCGCTCGTCTCGAGCACGCCCGTGGTGCGCAGCTCCTCGATGGACGGGCGCTTGGTCAGGCGCTGGTTCACCTTGTCCGAGTTGAGCTGGCGCTGCAGTTTCTCCTGCGTGGCCTGCAGACTGGGCGCCACGCCCTCGCCGCCGTGCACGATCGAGAGGTCGCGCAGCTCCTGCACGTCCGGGCGGCCCTCCAGCTTGTGCGCCAGCTCGTCCGCGCCCATCTTGCGCTGCAGCTGCTTCTGCACGCCCTGCAGCGTGGGCGCCACGTTGGGGGACGCCGTGGGCAGCACGTTGCGCTGCTCCAGCGCCTCCGCGTCGGGGCGCGTCTCGAGCAGCTGGTCGATCTTCTCGCTCGCGCGGCGGTGCTGCGCCTTGGCCGTCGCCTGCTCGTCCGTGGCC
The DNA here is from genome assembly GCA_019155715.1 of Phytophthora pseudosyringae. Classification (NCBI taxonomy): domain Eukaryota; phylum Oomycota; class Peronosporomycetes; order Peronosporales; family Peronosporaceae; genus Phytophthora; species Phytophthora pseudosyringae. The sequence continues at coordinate 4,198 of JAGDFM010000684.1, forward strand.
AGCGGCTCCTGGTCCGGGCCGCCGTCCAGCGTCTTCGCGCTCGTGGTCGCGGGCGTCTTGCTCTTGCCGCCCTTGGACTTCTTGGCCATCTCCTTAGCGTCTCTTGATGCTCAGGAGCAGCGGAATCTTTCGTTTTTTAGTGAGAGAGAAAGTATGGGAAGGAAAAAAGAAAAGTACCGTGATTCGCCCGATATAGAAGATCTAGAGGTTTGTATGGCGAGACAACTTCAACTAGAAGGCTGCAGCGACCGATTACACGAACTTGTAGGCGCACTCGATGAGCTGCTGCGCCGTGATGTTGCTCTCGCCCGTGCGGCTGAGCTCCTCCTTGGCCATCTCCGTCACGAGCAGCAGCTTCTTGACCGAGATCGGGCGGTCCGACAGCAGCGTCAGCACCTCGTCCCTCTGGTCGTCCGCCACGGGCAGCCCCGTGTGCGTCAGCACGGCGTCCAGCTCGTCCTTCTGCGTGAGCTGCGGCACCTCGAGGCACAAGTCGAACACGTCGCTCAGCTCCACGGCCTGCATGGCGGCGATGTTGGACGTGATGCCGATCACCACGAGCTTGCGGCCAGCCACGGGCACCGGGTTGCGCACCAGCACCATGAGCGCCTGCAGCACCAGGTTCGAGAAGCGAGGGCCCAGACCTGGCAAGCGACAACACATCATCGTTAGAACAGCACGTCACACAGACGCACAGACGGAACCTACCGACGTAGTCCATGAGTCGCTCGATGTCGTCCAGGATGATAATACTCAGCGGAGATCGGTACGCCTCCTCGAACAGATTGTAGATGAACGAGCACTTGCCACTCTCGGCGCGCGAGATGAGCTCGGAAGCCTTCACCATGCGCACCAACGGGAACTCGCTCGCCACGGCGCAGTACGTGGCGAGCGCGGTCTTACCGGCGCCGCGCTCGCCGTGCAGCAGCACCGACATCAGCGGCGTCTTGTCGTTCGAGCGGACTTGCTCGATCACACGAGTCAACGCCTCACGCACGTCCGTAAACGAGCTGCCGTACGGGATCAGGCCGTTCTTGTAGTACAGTGCCAATTGGTCACTGGGAGCACCAAACTTGGGCTTCACCTCTTCCAGCGCAAGAGCGAAGTCCTCCATGGAGATTTCCGGGTTGAAATTGGCAATGGCATGCATCGTTCGACCATCGGTACCGCGTGAGAGGGCGTGTGCTGTGGCGGCACGCACCAAACCTTCAATTTCGGCGCCCGAGAAGTTCTTGGTGCGCTGAACAAGGTTTTTGTAGTCGGGGTCTTCGCTCACGAACTTGGTCGGGTCAAGGCAGTTGTCCAGGTCTGCGATGGCCTTCGGGTGCAGTGCTCCTTTCTCGCGGGCGCGGTCCGTGTGGATCTTAAGAATCTGAGCGCGACCCTTTTCGTCGGGCAAGTTAATCTCGATCTGTACCTCAAGACGACCCGGACGCATGAGAGCTTCATCGAGCATGTCCTGGTCACACCAAAAGCACATGCACAGTCACATTTCTAGTCGCGTCAAAGATGCACGAGAGCAGACGCATTCGCACCTTTCGGTTCGTCATACCGATCACCAGCACGTTGTTCAGGCTGTCGACACCGTCAATCTGCGTCAGCAGCTGGTTCACCACGCTATCACCAACGCCCGTACTATCACGACTCGAGCCACGCTGCTTGCAGATGGCATCGATTTCATCGAAGATGATAATGTGCACGTCGCTCTCGTCTCCGAGCTCTTCTTGGTCCTTGCGTGCATCAGAGAATAGCTCGCGGATCTTACGCTCCGACTCACCGACAAACTTGTCTAGAATTTCGGGTCCGTTGACCACCTTGGGCTCCATGGCAGTCAGCGCCTGCGAGATCTTTCGAGCGATCAGCGTCTTGCCGCAGCCGGGCGGTCCAAACAGCAGCATGCCGCGCACGTGCTGGATGCCGAGCTTCTGGATCACGTCCGTCGGGAACAATCGCGAAGCGAACGCGCGACGGAAGATGTCGTTGAACTCCTTGTCCAGACCGCCGATGCCGAGCTTGGTGAAGTCGAAGTCGGGCTTGAAGACCGTGCGCGTCATGCCGCTGGACTGGTTGGCGAGACGGATGGGGGCGTCCTTCCCCTTGGTGAAGTTGATGATGGCTCCGTGGAGATAGGCGCCGACGCGCGGGGCGAAGGATTCGGGGCTGCTGTCGCCCCCGTCCACCGTGTCGATGCTGGCGCACTGCAGGCGCAGCGGGAGGCCGTCGCAGCGCACGGCCATGAGCTGCCCCACGGCGAAGACCTGGTGCGTGTACTCGGCCTCGAAGACGTCCTTGAGCAGGCTGCAGTCCACCACGCGGAGGTCGTTGCCCTGCGCGCGCGTGAGCACCTGCTGGATCTCGAAGGTGACGGTGCTGAGCACGCCCTTGCCGGCGCTCGAGGGCGCGTAGACCGACACCTCGCAGGCCTGGTTGAGCGGCAGCCCCACGCACATGCGCTGCATGGTCCCCACGGCCACAGAGCCCGGCTGGATGTCCTTGTGGGGCTTGGCGGCCATGACGAACTTGCGGTTGATCCAGACGTTGAGCCCGTGCGCGCGCAAATCCTCCTTAGTGACGACCCCCGGAGGCGTCTGCTTCACCAGCGACATGAAGTCGTCCAGGTGCACGTACACGCAGTTGGTGAACGCGTACGAGTTGCCGGGGAGCCCCACCACCGCCGCCTCGAACGCCATCGTGGTGGTCCTTCGTGTCGCTGCTGCTTGACTTGACTTGTTCGCTTGCTGAAGAAGACGTGGCGACTCCTGGTCTGTCTGTTCACTCAATCCTAGCGAAACTCCTTCGTACACCAAGTCTACACAAACATCTAGCCAATCGCAGAATTTAGCCGCAGCCTTTATTACGATCCAGCCAATGGCAAGCGACCAGGTCCGACAGCCAAACGGCTCAGCAGCTTCAACGCTCGACCGTGAGCCCCTTGCTCAGCAGGAACGCGTCCTGGTTGGGGGCGCGGCCCAGGAAGTCCTTGAGCATGACGCTGGCGTCCACGGAGCCGCCGCGCGCGAGGATGAGCTCGCGGTACGCCAGCCCCGTCTGGGGGCTCATGAGCCCCTCCTTCTTGAACCGCGACACGAACATGTCCATGGAGAACACCTCGCTCCACATGTAGCCGTAGTACTGCGCGTCGTAGCCCCCAGCCAAGTGGCCGAAGGACCCGGCGAAGTTCGTGTCGGGCGTCATGTCGATGAGCATGATCTCCGTCTGCAGCTGCTTCAGGAGCTGCGCCGTGTTCGCCTTGGGCTTCGAGTGGATGGTCTGGTCGAAGATGGCGAAGAGCAGCTGGCGCTTGTTCAGCAGGCCCGTGTTCGCGTTCTTGGTCGAGATCAGGCGAGCGATCAGGTCGTCCGAGAGTTTCTGTGAAGCAGTAACAGCACCAAATCACATGAGCTCAAGCCAAAAATTACAAGCAAGAGCACTCGGGCAGTTCAAACGGACCTTGCCGGTCTCGTAGTGCGAGGACAGACGCTGCAGTGGCTCCTTCTCCCAGCACCAGTTCTCCAGCATTTGGCTCGGAGCTTCCACGAAGTCACGCTCGACGCGCGTGCCGGCGAAGCGGGGGATGTCCACTTCCGAGCACAAGCAGTGCATCACGTGGCCGAACTCGTGGAAGTACGTCACGACCTCCTGATGGCCCAGCAGCGACGGCTTCGACTTCGTTGGGGCGTTGAAGTTGGCCACCATGGCGGCAGCGGGGTACTGTCAGCAGCAATCACAAGAACGAGTTAGATTTTTGAAGCTACCTAGAGCAGTTTGCAATACAAACGCACCTCGCGGACACCAGCAGAGTTAGCGCAGCCCTGCTGCAGCGTAAAGCAGGCAGCGTGGCCGTACTTGCCCGCGCGGGGGAATAAGTCCAGGTAGAAGTGGCCAACAAGGTTGCCGATCTTGCCCGGGCGGGCGTCGTAGACGGCAAACATGCGAACATCCTTGTGCCACACGTGGGGCTGCGAAATCTCCACGAACTTCAGACTCAGGAGCTCCTGGTACATGGACAGCAGCTCCTTCGTCACGTGTGTAAGCGGGAAGTATTCGCGGAGCTTTTCGGAGTCGATCGAGCAGTGCTTCTTGACGTACTGGTCCATGTAGAAGCGGAAGTCCCACATGTTGATCTTGCCGTCGAACTTCCATCCGTTGCGCTCACAGTCGGCCTCCTTCAGCTTCAGCAAGTCATCCAGGTCCTTCTTGGCAAGCGGCACGAGCTTGTTGTCCAGGTCGTTCATGAACTTCTTGACGTTCGCCGGAGATTCAGCCATCCTAGCAACAAGAAAGAATAAGAGGGCAATCATGTCAGGTTGGCCATGCTCAAACTGCCCGTGCAAACAGCTCAACCGGCGAATCCTACCTTTGCTCGAGGACATACGCAGCGTGGTTCTCGTATCCCAGCGCCAGCGCCACCTTGTGGCGGATCTCCAGCATCTCCTCGAGGATAGCGACGTTCGTAGAGATGCAGCGGCGGTTGAAGGCATACTCCACAGCCTTGCGAGTCGACTCCACTGTGCATGTGTTGAGGATCGGGAACACGGTCGGATACGAGAGGGCAATCTGCAGTGACAAGACGGTGCATTCGCGTCAGAACTGGCAAACTGCAAGAAAAAAAAGGCAGATCTTGCAGGTCTCACTTTGTACTTGCCGTCGTCGCCCTTCTCAAGTGCAGCGATGAAGTCATCGCTGAGTCCCTTCAGCTCGTCGCGCGAGAACGCGACTTCGATCGTCTCCTCCGAGAGGTTCTGCTGGAACTGGATGCCGAGCTTGGACAGCTTCTGCTTCCAGGCCTGCACCTCCTTCTGCTTCTCCTCCGGCAGCTGTAGTCCGTTGCGCTCGAAGTCCTGTACCAGGCGGTGCACGTATCGCTGCGTGACCGTGTCCAATGTCTGCCAAACGCCAACAGCAATAACAGCCCCAAGTCAGTCCAATCTTCAGCCTCCAGGAGCACAGCCAACTCGTGTCTCTTCGTACCTGGTAGGCCGCGCTCTTGTAGAGCGTGTGGGTGGCCTTGTACACGTCCGCGCGCATGCTGCGCTGCACGGAGAAGTCCTCGATGGCCTCGTCCGCCTTGGTGCAGGCGTCGCGCGTCTCCTTGTCGGCCGCCACCTGCCCGAGGAACGTCACGTTGGTCACGCGGCTGAGCATCTCGTGGTCCAGGTCGATGAGCTTCTGTGCCGTGTTCGTGAACGTCACGGCGGACGACGCCAGCGCTGCGATCTCGTCGTCCACGCGCTTCATCTGCGCCAGGATGCGCTCCGTCTCGGCCTCGATCTCCGCCACGCTTAGGTCGAAGCGCAGGTGCGTCAGCTGCTTGCGCAGCAGGCGCGTGCGCTGCTGCTGCTTGCCGCGCGCCCACAAGGCCAGACCCGCGAGCGCAGCGGCGCAGGCGGCCACGGCCAGCGCGTTCTTCTGTCTGTCGGTCGCCATCGTCGGTCACTTCGAGCAGATCTCCAAATAAGGGGATTGCAAATCAAAACGAACTGAAAAAAGATACAAACTGCAAATCAAAAGGGACTCGAACTGGAAAAAAGATACAAAAGACAACGCAACATTGGCAGCCAACTGCCAATTAAAGTGGCCGGAACGTCCACGTCAAGCTTTTTTGAGTCGACTACCGGTGTCCATAGTCGCTGCCGTTGCTACGGCTGCCTACATCCTGGCCTCGTCCGAGAGCTTGGCGGCGGCGTCCTCGTCGATAAACCAGTAGACGACGCCGTCCGTGGGCTTGACGTTGGCGGCGGGGAGCGGCGGCGTGCGCTTCTCGACGCCGACCATGTGCGGGATCAGCTCGGCCTTGCCGGCCCCAGTGGCGACGAACGCGACCTGCACGCAGAGGGCAAGTTAGCAAAATTGTGGCTATACAAGAGTCGACGTGCACCCGAGACGACATACGTTGGCGGCGTTGTTCACGACCGGGTAGGTGAGCGTGATGCGCTGCGGAGGCGGCTTGGGTGAGTCCTCGATGGACGCCACGAACAGCGTCTTCTCCTCCAGCAGCGGGTGGCCTGGGAAGAGCGAGCACGTGTGGCCGTCCGGGCCCATGCCCAGCAGGATGAGGTCGAAGCGAGGCAGCTGCGAGCAGCAGGAGCACCAAGACACACTGTTAGTCGCCGTGGTGCTAGCTAGCAGCTGGATGAAGGGACGGGGACGCTCACCACGTCGCTGCCCCAGACTTCAGCCAGCTTCTTGGTGTAATCCACGGCCATGGCCTCCGGGGTCAGGGAGGCGTCGATCGTGTAGATCTGACTCGCCGGAACGGGAATCTGTAACGCAGAGTGCAGCGTAAGGGGGTTGTGGCGATAAGGGGGGCGTTCTGTCGCTTACAAAGTCGAAGAGCGCCGCCTTGCAGGCCTTGTAGTTGCTGTCGTCGTGGTCCAGCGGCACGCAGCGCTCATCCGCGAAGTAGACGAACCACTTAGAGAAGTCCACGTCGCCCTTGATGGCCTGGAGGCCCTTGTTCAGGGTCTACAAGCAGCGCAGCGGCGTGCCAATCAGCAAACCAAGCGATCTTCCTTGCGCCATCGCGCACTGCTCACCTTGGGCAGCGAGCCGCCCGAGAGCGCCACCGTGAAGCGGCCGTGCGTGGCGATGGCCTGCTTGCTCCGGTCGAAGATGAGCTGGCCGACGGCGGCGCCGACCTCGTCCGGGGAGCTGGACACGCGGAGAACCATCGTCTGCGCGGGAGGAGGAGAGAGCAAATGTGCGATGGCCAGCAGGGAGGCAACAACTAGCGCCTGCCGCATCAAAATGCCCACGTAATCATTGGCTAAAATTGCGTGTCACATTTGACGCGTTGAAGAAGATATCCAGGATGCTGATGCTGATGCTGATGCTGATGCTGCTTGCTGCCCTGCTGGCGCTCGCGCTCGTGCGAGTGGAGGCGGTCGACTACCCTGGCGGCTGGCTGCCGGACGCCCAGCACTGCGTCGACATCTGCGCGCACGCGTCGCCCAGCCCGGTCTGCCCGACGCAAGACGCGTCGTGCCTCGCCAAGAGGCAGCGGCCCGGCGACTACGACTTCCTGCTGCTGGAGCAGCTCTTCCTGCCGCAGTTCTGCCGCGACCTGCTGGCAGGCGTAGACCTCACGATCTCGCACCGCAACGTGAACAAATACCCGCACGGCATCGTCTGCGAGCCTTCCCGGTCCGCCAGCAAGCTCTCCATCCACGGCCTGTGGCCCAACTACGACGCCGGCTTCCCCGCCTGCTGCAACGTGAGCGATGCCATCCGCAACCAGCCGTTCGACGCGCTGGGCTTCGCTGCCGAGTCGCAGGAGCTGCTGAGGGAGATGGACGAGGTGTGGGTGGACCCCACGCAGCCCTCGAGCTTCCACACGCTGTGCGAGCTGTACAACCACGAGTTCCAGAAGCACGGACTGTGCTACGCCGCCACCGGTGGAGCTGACTTTGACTTGAGCGCTCGGGAATACTTCCGCGCCGCGATGCGTGCCGCCGCAGTCAATAAGGAGGCCACCGAGACGATAAACCGCTGGGCGGCTGCGAGCAATCCGAAGACGACGCTGCCTGCCATTACGGCGCTTTACCAGACGCGAGTGCAGGTGTTGTGCTCCGCTCTTGCGCCAATAGCTGGAAGCAGTGGGGGCGGAGCTGGCAACAGCCTTGCTGCGATTCACGTGTGCTTCAGTAAGCCAGCAAATGGTTCAGCTTTTCCTACTCCGGTTGACTGCAAGGATCCGTCCTCGACCGCTGTCTTCGTCCCGTGCAGTCCTGGGATTCCTATTACGTTAGCCAAGTACGTTCCGCCGCCAAGTAGGTCGCCACTTTGCTGCGTATAAGCTGTAGAAAGGAGCAACGAAGTTATGACGAGGCGATGTTAGGCCGAGTCAAATACTATTGCCCTGCAGGGTTTGGTAGTAGAGAGAATTTTGCACTACTACTAATACGGCTAAGACTATTGACCATGAAAACAGAGCTTAGTATTATTACTACTACTTTCACGATCCAATTATCATTATTACTACTAATAGCACTACTATTACGACTACCAAGTGATTTTCGGAGCAACTATTATCGTTTTTGGAGCAACTATCATCACTTTCGGGTGTGGAGAAGCACCAGATAAGAATCTCCGATCTTGCGAGAAAGGACCCGATCGGTGAGAAAGGCGGCGCCTGTCGCGCGATCGGAGGACGTTCAACCCAAGCCGGAGGCTGGAAGGAAAGACGGTACCAGGCTAATCCGATCGAGGCCGAGCAAGAACATGGAATCCGAGGTATCGAAGGAACGGCTGAGGGATGGGCGATCTGGCGATGATCTGTTATAATCTGTGGGAACGCAAGCGGAAACGGAACTTGTCCGAGTGGGGAAGGGATCCGGGGCTCGCGCGGAAGCAGACGCGCTAATGAGAGCGGATACTAAGCCCCACCAACAATCGTACGGATCACGGATGATCGCGATTGGTTATCGATCAGGATCGATGAGCAGGAGCGATCGTGATCAGCCCGCGATCAGGATCGGGTGACGGCGGATCGCGACCAGCTTCAGATCAAGATCGACTGACGGCTGATCGCGATCGGCATACGCCCAGGATCGATGGGCAGGGGCGATCGGGATCGGCGGATGGCAGATCACGATCGTCATCAGATCACTATCGACAGACGGCAGATCGCGATCGGCTTCAGATCAGGATCGACTGTCAGCAGATCACGATCGTTTTCAGATCGCGATCGACATACGCCTGCAGACAAATCGACTACGCTATTGGTCGATCGGGGTTTTCAGATCGACATACAGGTTCGGGCGATCGGAATTCGCCGATCGGCATACAGGTTCCGGCAGATGCAGTGGGGCTGCGTAGAGTGGTGGAGCAGATCCGCTAGATTTCTAGTGATCCAAACTCGCACGCACTGCGCCCAGACAGATTAGGGAGTACTCCGACGGCTGTGTAGTTGCTGAGTGGTTCACCTTGTGTACCCGTCAGCGGGCTGGTACAGCTCTCTCGTTGGCACGAGATGCGCACTTGGTGGCCCTTGAACGTCCTTGTGGGGACTTGGGAGGTTGGTGGATAGGCGTGGGGGTTCCTTCACGCACTATCCGAGGTCGGTTCGGCCTTGATCTCCTTGAGTAGGCCTTGTGGATCCGCAAGAGAAATGCCGGATCCGGAGTCGTTCCTTCTTGAGTTGTCCTTGTTCCCTTGCGGGGTTGTCCTTGTTCCTTTCCGGGGCTTGCCGCTTCCAATAGCGGGGTCTTGAGGGGGGTTGAGAGACCGAAGGGCACGCGCTACCTGACCAAGCTATCCAGGGGCTGCCTCGTGTGCAGGAAGAACGCAAAGTTCACTTGATTTATGTATGGGGCCAATACAAATCCTCTATACAATAGCCAAGTGAGTCTTCCACCGCAAATTCAGTTCTGATTTAAGTTTAGGCCCCGGCTATCCCGAGCCCTACGATCCCTATCCCAACAGATCTCCCTATAACTGGCTTCTTGTGGCCCGCTTGCGCATTCTACCTATGGATCCCTTCTCTCCTCGAGTGGGTACGGCACTGAACTGGCCGGATCCGATACCACACCTTACCTATGGTCCGGATCCCGGATCCGTCCCGTACCTAGGATCCGTGTGTCTCACAGTCTAAATCCATCGCTTTGGGGGAAGCTACGGTGCCTCCACCTGTGCCACCTCAACTGCCGCATCGATCTCCATCTTTCCCAGTCTGTAATACCACATCCGCCCCTGACACGCTGTGGCTGCCGCGCAACGGTAACGCAGTGTGTCACCTGATCTTCACAATCCAAGTCGCCGCCTATTGCGCAAGACATGGCGACTCCCCATGGCACCCCAGACTCCGCAGCTTCGTCCCGCGCTGCGGTGTTCGTCGGGTAAGACCGACCTCCCGGCGCCCCTCCTCCATGCGTCCACTGCGATTACGCACCGTCGGACCCGTCAGCTGCCGCGACCCCCGTGGCGCTGGATCTGGATCCACTGCGGCTTGCTGCGATGTCCATCGACACGTTCGTGAGCTCCTACCACGATCTGCTTACCAAGCATCAACAGGCGCTGCGCGATCTCACCTGTGGTGTATGAAAACGCAACTTTTGGGCGCCTATCCTTGGCTGCCTAATTGAGGTACTTGGGTACACTCAGCTCGACTCGATAAGTTCGACGCAGCTAAGAGCGGTTCGACTTGGCGAAAGTACGACCCAGCGAGGACTCGACTCAGCGAGGAACCGACTCAGCGAGCAAGGTTATTTGACCGGGCGACGTTAAAACTGGGCTCAGCGAAGGGTTGCTTGGAGATCTGTAACGACTCCATTTCACTAGATATTTGTATAGGATCTTTTAGGAAACCAAAGGGAGGAGCCCGAAGGGACTCCTCGAAGACACAGACACATAACTAACAGAGCAGAATTTTCAAAGTTCAAGACAAGTGCACACTTTTCCGGTAAGTCCCTGCACGGCCTGAATTATGCCTGCCGTCGTTCCCCGAGAGGCATAGCTTGTAGGGGAATCGGCCTGGTAGCGCCAAGAGATCAAGGTATGCCCGGGGAAGGGCGCATACCGCTACAGCTACCAGCGAAGACCAAGTCTCGTCGACTCGACGAGCCGGTGGGCCTCAGCCGAGGACACCGTAATTCTCCTAGTCGGGCGCACGCTGCGCTCGGTGAC
>JAGDFM010000686.1:0-5000 GCA_019155715.1 Phytophthora pseudosyringae
AATCCTTTGTAGACGACTTAACTACAGAACGGGGTGTTGTAAGCATGAGAGTAGTCTTGTACTACGATCTGCTGAGATTTAGCCCTTGTTCTATTGATTTGTTCAGAAATGAACATTTCTCCCCCCCCACCCGCTGCAACCGCGCAACGACAAACTATAAAGAAAAGCAGCCGAGATAAGGCTGTCTAAAAGTGACTTACTTTCGCATTCGGGGCGGCGAAAGGAATCGGCTTATGAAGCTGGTAGTGTGTCTAAACTGTTAAGCTATTCCTTGCCAAGCCTTAGTGGCGTCTGTTCGTAAAGAAAAACCGCTAAGTGTCGGCGCTATTGTTTTCCGAGCCAAAGTCGGCGATTTTACTATCGGTTTACAACAGGGGCAAAGCGAGAAACACTTTGCGTGAAAAACGTAAAGTGCCAGCGCTAATGATTTCCGAGCCAAAATCGGGTACTTTAGTGTGGGAGCGCAACAGGGCTGTAGGCGTAGAAGACGTAGAATTAGACTAGAACAAAGTATGCTAAACGGGGCTGAGGACTTGGCAAAATAATTGCCAAGAGTGCAGGCGTCGGATTAGACTAGGATAGAGTATGCTGCGGACAGCGAAAAAAATCGCTAGGCGTAGAAGAGGTAGAATTAGACTAGGATAAATTATGCTAAATGGAGCTGAGGACTTTGCAGAAAATCTCCAAGTTGTGCGCTGTTTTAATTGTATGGAGTTTGCGGTGTGTTTGGCTCGGACTAACAACAGGCAGGAAACGCGAGGAAGCGCAGCGAATATGGGCGAAGAAGCGGAAGGTGACGGCTACGGCTACGGCGAAGATGGGGACGAGGGCGAAGGTGATGGCAGGCGCATGGGCGTGGATATGGAGGTGACGGGAGGAAGAGCGTGCTGTATATGACAAGTTAGTGTCGTACTTAAGCGGAGAGCTCCCTGTGCATGTAGGAAGGTGTCCATGTTGGTTATGGTGTCCTGGGCATGTGTGTGCATGCGTCATGTCGCATAGGACGCCTCGGCGTGGCTGTGCGTGGTGGTCAATGGACACCTCGGCGTATCTGCACAGCCGCCTGGAAGCGTGCGCGTGGATATGGAGCGGGGCGCTATCTGCACGACTACCTGTGAAGGTGTCGGTCCTGCCAGGCTGCATACCGACTGGCTGTAGTATGCTGTGTTGCAGGCGCACGCTGGTGGCCACACGCTGCGTTGGGGTGTGCCACACTACGCCCTTTTCATAGTTATGTGGCGTCAGTCATCGTCTGTGGCAACGTACACTACATTACACCAATTGGTGTGGCCACACAAAGTGTACCCATCCACCCACCCGGCGGCCCCCCACCCGGGCCCTGCCTGCGGGGATATGGACGCTTGTGTCCACCTGTGTCCACCTGTGCGTGTCCACACGTGTGCTAGCAATGTCTACGAGTGGTATGCACTACTAGGTGTGCCGCACAAGTCCCAGTGTAGACGGCCATCTTAGGCTGAAAACACCATATCCCGTCTGCTCTGTGAAGTTAAGCAGCCTCAAGCTCGGGTAGTACTCGGGTGGGTGACCACCGGGGAAGTCCGGGTGCTGTCTACCTTTTTGTATGGCAGATTTTTGGTATCCACACGAGATCTTGATTTTTGTATACCTGCGGACCGAACTCACACGAGATCTTGGTTTTTGTATGCTTGCGAATTAAGCTCACACGAGATCTTGGTTTTAGTATGGTGGAAACGGACCGCACGCTATATCTTGTGTTTAGTATGCTGAGGGTGGGCTCACGCACTTACTTGACCTTTGTATGGGTCGACAGCATATTGCGACACCCCGTCCCGGGCGTGCCATCCGTCCCGCCTGTCGTAGAGCATGGGATATGACGGGTAACAGGTATGGACGGTTGTGGACACTTGGAGTGGTGTGTCGGCACACCAGACGGTGCACAGACGTGTGGTGACACACCGTGCCACATCCTATGGTGTGTCACACACCACAGTACCCCTGGTTACGGTTACGCTGTGTACCCCTTTTTAAACTTGAATTTTGTAAGGGCGATCCAGGGGCCTGTGACCTAACCCCGCCCGTGTCCTAGGGGTACTTTTCGGTGCTGAATCCGATTATCAAGGCGGCTCCTGCGACATGTCAGCGGAACCCCTTCAAAACCGCTAGTTGCGGGGATCGGCCTGGAACCCCCCAAACGTGATGAGCCTCGTCTTTGTAACACCGCCCACTAGACCTACTTTTGTGTGCGCTTTCACGTGGTCGAGTCAGATTTTATGTAGCGGCTGTACTTTTTCCGCCACGGGGTAGGTTACATTTTGACCTGTCTCTAACACCCCATACAAAGAGTGGTCTAGATGTAAAATCACGTGCTGAGTCCGATGGTGAAGTCAGAATCCGCCTATCTCCAACGGCGGCTGCGCAAAGCGCGTTTGCGTTTGCAAAACGGTTTACACTTGCCTAAAGTATGGCATTCACGCGCTAAGATATAGCTCAGCAACCACTGCGAGATGAGTACCCAGATTTTTTGTGCACCTCCGCCGTGGCAATACGCAACTTTTCCACCAAGTGGCGGTAGCTAATTCGTAGCGGTTGTCGAGAAATTAATTTTTCCGTGCTCTCGGGCCTGATTTCACGATGTCCAAAAAACACACGTTCGGCCCTGTGCACGAATCAAAACCCCGATGGTGCCCGCCGGGTCCGGTCACCCTAGACGTACTTTTCGACGCTCTTTCACGTGGTGCAATCAGAATCGGGTGACACGGGGGTCCCCGAAGAGTTGTTGCGGTTTCCAAAAGGTAGCGCAAAACCGCCGATTTTGTAAATGGCCTTTTTGCGCAAAAACGCGTCAGAAACCGAGGGTCGCTTGTATGGAAGAAAATGTTCCCCGGAACGTGTTACCCCTATCTCACGCGTGAGAGGAACGAGGGGCGGCCTCCTTCCCTTTCAAAACGCGCGAAACGTGGATTTCGGCTGGCGAGGCTGATTTTTCCCGCGCGTGCAAAAAAACACACGTCCGGCCCTGTGCACGCGTCAAAACCCGAACGGTGCCCGCCGGATCCGGTCACCCTAGACGTGCTTTTTGGTGCTCTTTCACGTGGTGCAATCAGAATCGGGCACCATTGGGGTCCCCGAAGATTTATGTAGGTTTCCAATTGCGGACGCAAAACCGCCGATTTTGAGAAAAGCCATTTTGCGCAAAAACGGGTGAGAAACCGAGGGTCCATTGTATGGAAGAAAATGTTCCCCGGCACATTTCACTCCTATAGCGCGGCGTGGAAAACCAGGGGAGCCCTCCTTCCCGTTCAAAACTCGCGAAACGTGCTGCGCGAAAAATCCGGCAGGGACCCGATTTTTTTTGCACTGTCGGTGGCCTTTCTAAATCGATGAAGGTGCATAGCCTCATATTTCTAACTCTATGTCATAGACGTACTTTTTTGTGCTCTTTCACGTGGTCAAGTCAGATTTTGGTCAAATCCAATATTCAGACGGCCCGCCGCGATTTTATAGTCAAAAATCGACCAAAAAGCGCCTTTTTCCAATAAAACCCCTCCTACGGCATACCACTTTTGATAGTTTCACGGCCTTCCACTAACTTTTTTCTCTTTTTTTTTTTAGATTCGGCGTCAGTGAAAAAAACCGTCCAAAAAAGACACCCCTCTTTGGGGGCGATTCTCGAAAAAAAAAATTGAGCTCCAGGGTCCTCAGCACCTCCGCTGAACTTGTAACTAACTTTGGGTTGCCACCACAGTTTCGGAACTACAACTTTTTGGAAAAAAAGTCCGATTTCCCGCGAAAAAAAGTTATGGGCATCTAGGGCAACACTTCAAACTATGTTGGCACAAAACATTTCATGTCTAACATTTTTGGTTTTTTTTTTATTAAAGATTTAGTAAAAATTTGGAAATTCTCAACTTTGGGGCCCCATTTATTAAAATCGACCCGGCCGTTTCGGGGCTAACCCCAAGTCTTCGAGGTACTTTTTGATGCTCTATCACATGCACTTTGGCGCACAGGCGAATTCGGAAGTTTTTATTTTTTTTTAGTACAAGAACGGGTATTAAAAAAAATCGGCCGGGAATTTTCCCGGTTTTATTGGCTAACTTTGTAGCGCTCGAAGAGCGCTACCTGCCCTAGATACAACGCAGGTGAAAAAAATCGCTTCCTTGAGGTCGGTATGTACCGGTATTTGTTTTGGTATTGGCGGTATTTGTAATCTATTTCGAACTTAAACAATACTTTCCCCGGATAGGTACGCATTCGTACTTACGCAGACCCAATGCGTACTTAGTAGGGGGGATGGGCTAGGTAATATACCGAATTTATTCGTGGTGAAAGGTCGCGGCGACCCTTCGGCGTAACTGCCGTTTATTAACCTCCGCTAGGGCGGTTTCGCGTTTGCGGCGTTCTTGGCTGGCTACACGATACTTAAGTAGTACGCTATCGTTCTTGTAGCGGGTTCCTAGGGTATGTGAAGTGACAAGTTGGTTACTCAGTGTAACTTTAGAAATGGCGAGTGGGTTTCTAAGGTTATGGTGGGTTACTGTCGTGTTGCTTTATGATTACCGTAGATTAGCCGCTTATGCTAGCATAGGCAGCTTAATTAAGGCAATTAGTGGTTTTCTATATGTGTCTTCGTAGGAATAGTTATGCTGTTTCTAAGACGCGTGTAGGAGACAAAAAAAAATAAAGTGCGCTGCTACTGCTCTGGGGAAACTCGGAGTGGTTTTGCGTGCGAGCAGTGAATGAGGTTGTATTCGTATGCTCTGCATAAGAATTCAGTTTTATTTGACGCATTATGCGTTGCGATGTGTACTTTGTGCTGATGCGGTGTGGAGTTGCTGAAAGAGTGTGTGTGCGCGGATTAGTTACCCGAGTACGTGTGTTCTGATGCGACGAAGTGTTGCTGACGTTGCGAGGTGCTACAACGACGCTCTGTCGGAGCTGGCGCGAAGGAGTGCTGCGGTTGGTTGTGTGGTGTGCGTGCGGTTTTCGGGCTGTGTGTCGCTGTGCGGTGCCTTCTG
>JAGDFM010000686.1:12500-14707 GCA_019155715.1 Phytophthora pseudosyringae
GTCCTGGGCATGTGTGTGCATGCGTCATGTCGCATAGGACGCCTCGGCGTGGCTGTGCGTGGTGGTCAATGGACACCTCGGCGTATCTGCACAGCCGCCTGGAAGCGTGCGCGTGGATATGGAGCGGGGCGCTATCTGCACGACTACCTGTGAAGGTGTCGGTCCTGCCAGGCTGCATACCGACTGGCTGTAGTATGCTGTGTTGCAGGCGCACGCTGGTGGCCACACGCTGCGTTGGGGTGTGCCACACTACGCCCTTTTCATAGTTATGTGGCGTCAGTCATCGTCTGTGGCAACGTACACTACATTACACCAATTGGTGTGGCCACACAAAGTGTACCCATCCACCCACCCGGCGGCCCCCCACCCGGGCCCTGCCTGCGGGGATATGGACGCTTGTGTCCACCTGTGTCCACCTGTGCGTGTCCACACGTGTGCTAGCAATGTCTACGAGTGGTATGCACTACTAGGTGTGCCGCACAAGTCCCAGTGTAGACGGCCATCTTAGGCTGAAAACACCATATCCCGTCTGCTCTGTGAAGTTAAGCAGCCTCAAGCTCGGGTAGTACTCGGGTGGGTGACCACCGGGGAAGTCCGGGTGCTGTCTACCTTTTTGTATGGCAGATTTTTGGTATCCACACGAGATCTTGATTTTTGTATACCTGCGGACCGAACTCACACGAGATCTTGGTTTTTGTATGCTTGCGAATTAAGCTCACACGAGATCTTGGTTTTAGTATGGTGGAAACGGACCGCACGCTATATCTTGTGTTTAGTATGCTGAGGGTGGGCTCACGCACTTACTTGACCTTTGTATGGGTCGACAGCATATTGCGACACCCCGTCCCGGGCGTGCCATCCGTCCCGCCTGTCGTAGAGCATGGGATATGACGGGTAACAGGTATGGACGGTTGTGGACACTTGGAGTGGTGTGTCGGCACACCAGACGGTGCACAGACGTGTGGTGACACACCGTGCCACATCCTATGGTGTGTCACACACCACAGTACCCCTGGTTACGGTTACGCTGTGTACCCCTTTTTAAACTTGAATTTTGTAAGGGCGATCCAGGGGCCTGTGACCTAACCCCGCCCGTGTCCTAGGGGTACTTTTCGGTGCTGAATCCGATTATCAAGGCGGCTCCTGCGACATGTCAGCGGAACCCCTTCAAAACCGCTAGTTGCGGGGATCGGCCTGGAACCCCCCAAACGTGATGAGCCTCGTCTTTGTAACACCGCCCACTAGACCTACTTTTGTGTGCGCTTTCACGTGGTCGAGTCAGATTTTATGTAGCGGCTGTACTTTTTCCGCCACGGGGTAGGTTACATTTTGACCTGTCTCTAACACCCCATACAAAGAGTGGTCTAGATGTAAAATCACGTGCTGAGTCCGATGGTGAAGTCAGAATCCGCCTATCTCCAACGGCGGCTGCGCAAAGCGCGTTTGCGTTTGCAAAACGGTTTACACTTGCCTAAAGTATGGCATTCACGCGCTAAGATATAGCTCAGCAACCACTGCGAGATGAGTACCCAGATTTTTTGTGCACCTCCGCCGTGGCAATACGCAACTTTTCCACCAAGTGGCGGTAGCTAATTCGTAGCGGTTGTCGAGAAATTAATTTTTCCGTGCTCTCGGGCCTGATTTCACGATGTCCAAAAAACACACGTTCGGCCCTGTGCACGAATCAAAACCCCGATGGTGCCCGCCGGGTCCGGTCACCCTAGACGTACTTTTCGACGCTCTTTCACGTGGTGCAATCAGAATCGGGCACCATTGGGGTCCCCGAAGATTTATGTAGGTTTCCAATTGCGGACGCAAAACCGCCGATTTTGAGAAAAGCCATTTTGCGCAAAAACGGGTGAGAANTCCCTTTCAAAACGCGCGAAACGTGGATTTCGGCTGGCGAGGCTGATTTTTCCCGCGCGTGCAAAAAAACACACGTCCGGCCCTGTGCACGCGTCAAAACCCGATCGGTGCCCGCCGGATCCGGTCACCCTAGACGTGCTTTTTGGTGCTCTTTCACGTGGTGCAATCAGAATCGGGCACCATTGGGGTCCCCGAAGATTTATGTAGGTTTCCAATTGCGGACGCAATACCGCCGATTTTGAGAAAAGCCATTTTGCGCAAAAACGGGTGAGAAACCGAGGGTCCATTGTATGGAAGAAAATGTTCCCCGGCACATTTCACTCCTATAGCGCGGCGTGGAA
>JAGDFM010000687.1:0-12674 GCA_019155715.1 Phytophthora pseudosyringae
ACGTCTACACGTACGCGAACGAATTCGCGGCGACGTGTGCTTCGCTGTCGTCGTCGGCGTAAGTCTTGGCGAGCGAGTGAGTGTCGTTGTACTCAAGACTTGACGCGCTACGGTTTTAACTAGCGCTTCGGTAGCCTTACGGACGGTACTTATTGAAAGCCTCGCTCGCATTGCTACGAAAACAAGCTTATGAATAAATTCTTTTTGCGACTTTACTCTTTAGCGTTGTGTGTATTTTGTTATCAGCTGAAGACCTGCGTTGAAATGCTACTGCAATTGTGCCCGTTTTGTTGAGAGGGCGATCTTATGAACGGTATATAACGAATCACGTTTGTTTTCCCTGTCTTGTTCACATTGTCATAAATTCTTCCAGTTGTGAGGAGATGTGAGCGGCCATCCAGCGCTAAAGCTAAATGTGATGTGATTTTAACTGTGCAAAGTAAAAAGTGCAAATAACGGTATTAGCTGGAATTCAATCCGTAAATAGCGTCTATATTCGCCCTCAGCGTGCTGAGGAGCTCCGCCACACGCTTCCGTGGGAACGAGTTTGCGTACTCGTACACTTTTTTGGGATCGTCGTAGGCTCGGCAGCATGAAGTAACCCGAGGGATGAATCCGAGAGGATGGACACCAGTGTCGTGTACACTGCGCCATCGTGCCGGCGTCAGCGGAGGCGGAGCCGAGAAGTTGCAGCTGCAGTGGCAGAGAACGCGCGGGCGTTCATTGCGGTGAAGACGGTCGGGGTGACGGCAGTGCGCTGGTTGACACGAGATACTATCGGTAGTAAATATATTTCACGCATTCACCAATGAGTTATCGAACTGCGAAATGAAGGGCTACCAACAAGCAAATCGAAAATGCACGGTGGATGTATTAACTCATTTACGACGCGGTGTCAACCACTCACCTATATGAACAACTCTTCCGTGCCTTGCTCCGCGGAGAAGACGCAGCTTGAAGGTTTTAGCAAGCGCCACCGGGCACAGCAGGCTCCGTCGTAGCCGGAGTCTCCGTAGGAGCATCAGTCGGGGTAGATGTAGGAGCGTCGGTCGGCGCAGTAGTGGGAGCATCCGTAGGTGCCGTCGTCGGCGCGTCCGTCGGAGCAGATGTAGGAGCATCGGTCGGAGCCGTGGTGGGGGCGTCCGTGGGGGGAGCCGTCGTGGCGGTCAGAGCGTCGCACTGCGTCTCGAACGTCGAGGCAAGCTGGTACACGTTCATGACGGCGTTGCTGGTGGGGATGGTCAGGTCGCAGTCGGGAGGGTTGGTGGCGATCACGGCCACAATGAGGTCGTGGCACGCCTGCACGCCGCACATGACCTTACGCTCGTCGTCCGTGGGGAGGGCGGTGGCGTACAGCATGTTGTAGCCCGATTCCGAGGCGCAGTTGCTGAGCGAGGTGCCCGTGAGCAGGCCGACCATGCCGAGGTACGCGGACTGCTGTTGCGTGGCCGAGCAGGCCGCAGCGTCGGCAGAGCCAGCCAGGGCGGCGACAGCGGCAGCGAGCGCGAAGTAAGTGTTCATAGTCTCGGGTTGGGAAGGGAGGTCTTAGTTGCTGGGAGCAAATTGGGGAATGGCAAAGCGTTTTGTTGACTTTGCTGTCCGACGCCTCTTTCGAACAGCGGCATGCACGTGTACCTTACCTACCGGCACCAGCCCGGTCTTTGCTAGCTAGACCCTCTGCTTGAGTTCACCTCAAACTCGTTGTGAAGCCCGAAAGCAAGGGCGGTGATACTGTAGCTTGTCACAAAGCAGAGAGAGCGTCGATGTGTAGAGTCTAGCTGTGCGTGGTACGCGCAGGGTTCACAATGCCATAGAGTTGGAGCAGCCCGCAACTTGCTGGCTCGCTTTGGCAAACCGCAACGTGCGAGCTGGACATCGGCCTCACCCGGTGGTGCGTGCAAGTCAAATAGCGCTTGATACCTGGCCGAACTCTGAATTGGATGCAGGAGTACGAGCCTCCAGCAGAGGAAGGCGAAACGTCTGGTGTTACGACGCCGCTCCCCACCTCGAGGCGCGAGGCTTCACCGGCACCTCTCTGAGACGCTGGCGCTGCTACCACTTTCACACGCGGACTCGCTGGCCACTCTACTGCTCACTTCGGCGGGTTGTCGTCCCGAGGACATGCAATGTACATGTAGGACTCGGCCAAGTCGGCACATGAGCAACTGTGACCCAGCTGTGCAATAACGGACAGTCGAGTCGACTGGCATTACTACTGAGGCTGCAGCCTCGCTTTGTCAGGATCCCCGCTGCCACTTTGCCGCCTGGAAACTGCGCGACGAGGGACACTGCAACGAGGGATCTTGGCACGTCACGCGTCTGATCTATCGCTCGTCTCCGGCCAACACTGTTGGCCCAACAGCACCGCTCAGGTCAGACGAACACGCTGACGCACACCGAATCGCTAGTCGAATGCTGCTACATGTATCGGTCCAGGCAACAATGTCGCTCGCCCCTCCCCCGGCGGATGTCCAAGCAGCGTGACAGCCGTGGCTCGCTTCGCCGTCCTAGTCGGTCGGTCAACCGCCTCGGGCCGAGAGTCTCGGCAGCCTGCTGCGACTGCCTCGGTATCTCAGGATCCACCGCTCTCGCCCTATCTCGGCCGTGCGTCACTTGCGACTTGAGCGCTCGGCCAATCTACCCGAGCACCGCAACAGCGCTGGGGACGCGAGCAGCAAAGAGCTGCTGAGCACCACGGACAAAGGCGGACACCAACAACTGAAGCGCGCGCTGTCCAGGATGGAGGTCTCGCCGAGGCTCCTTCACTCCGCGCCGATGGCTCTGCTCATTCTGCAATTTGCTCCGATCTCCTCAGCCACTCACCAGCACTTCTTCCCAGTACCATGAACGCCAAGACCGTCCTCGCCGTCCTCGCCGCCGCCTTCGTGGGCTCTGTCGCCGCCGCCGACTGCTCGTCGACCCAGCAGACGTCCGCCTACACGACGCTGGCCAGCCTGCTGACCCTCGACTCGTTCCAGGGCTGCGTCGACGACTCCGGCTACAGCCTCCTGTACTCCACCGCGCTGCCTACGGACGCCGAGTACGTGCTGATGTGCGCGTCGACGAACTGCCAGTCGCTGATCGAGTCGATCATCTCGCTGAGCCCGCCCGACTGCACCCTGACGGTGCCCACGAGCGGTCTGGCGGTGAACGTGTACGAGCTGGCCAACGGCTTCTCATCCGAGTGCGCTTCCGTGTCATCGACCACCACGTCCACGGCTGCCAGCACCAGCACGGACACGACCACCACCACGGCCCCTACCGCCACGACCGCGACGACCGCGACGACCACCACGTCGACTGCTTCCAGCGCTGCGACAGAGGCGCCCACCGTCACTGAGGCCACGTCCACCAACACGACGTCGACCACGACCACGACGTCGGCCACTGCCTGCTAAGTGGTTTCGAAGCGGACGCATTCTTCTTGGAGCGTTTAGTCTTAGGAAGAATATGGCAAATAATATGCCCGACTTTTGCGTTTTGGAAGACTTGCTTGGCATCGTGCATACGTTCAAGGTACTACTGACCGATACATGAATTCACGGTAAGGTAAATGCCCAGTTTAGTAGCACCTGACCGAGACTTATCGATTCCCTGACCTGCAGGTGCAGCGTTTGCTGCATCCTACCACCACTTCAAGGCTGCAATGTTTTTTGTCCCATGCATTTATTGACAGTCGAGCGGAGAAGCGTTCGAAGAGGCTACGTTCACGCACTAGCTCAACAATGGTGGAGGTGCTACAATATAACAAGAGCACCTGCGTAGATCCACAGAGCGACTAAGCAACAGACCGGAACCAACACTTTTGCGCTGCCAGGCCGGTGGCCAAATCGAAGCTGCTAAGAACAAATTGGCCAGCAATTCAAGCGAACATCACACGCACTAACGGAGCTGACAAACTCATGCGTAAGGTGCGTTTACACTTAGTTAGCAGTTGCTGGTTTAGCAAGCCGTGGCCGTGGTGGCAGTGATGGTGATCGAGTCCGAGCCCGACGTCGTCGCGGCCGTCTCCGTCGAGTTGGACGAAGCCGTCGAAGTGGTCATTGTGGTGCTGGCGGACGAGTCGCTCGACAGCGATGAGCAGATGGTCGAGAAGCCGTTGGCCAGCTCGTACACGTTCACCTCCAGGCCGCTGGTGGGCACGTCCAGGGTGCAGTCAGGCGGGTCCAACGAGATGATCGACTCGATCAGAGATTGGCAGTCGCTCGAGGCGCACATGAGGGCGTACTCGGCGTCCGTGGGCAGCGAGGTGGAGTACAGGAGGCTGTAGCCGGAGTCGTCGACGCAGCCGTGGAACGAGTCGAGCGACAGCAGACTGGCGAGGGTGACGTAGGCCGATGACTGCTGGGTGGACGAGCAGGCATCCGAGCTGGAGGAGCTGGAGGCGGCAGCGAAGCCCACGAAAGCAGCGGCGAGGACAGCGAGGACGGTCTTGGCGTTCATGATGGTACTTTTGAGGGTGGGTGGAGCTTGGTAATCCGCTGAGGTTGGTTTGCGTTGTAGGAAGCAAGTTCAGGAATGGCTAGAGACTCCGACGCCGTTGAGCTCCATTTACGGCAGGAACATGAACTAACAATCCCGGGTGCTTTCAGTCGTCTCCATTTCACTAATCATACCAACCTTAGCACTGCAGTGGGAGATGGAGTCTTCCACGATAGGGCAAGCATGACTGTATACTGTGCGGAGAGCAGTAGCCACGCGAAAGCGATGCCGAGTTAGCGAAAACTCCGCCGCCAACCGTTGCATCTACCAGTTTCGCAGGAGCGTACTGCTCGACTCGGAGCCAGACGATCGCAAAATACACGTTCATGAATGCAGGACTTATTTTAGCGTAGCGATCCTCGGTTTTACCATGAATTTATGTGAACACTTGGCAGTGATCTAAACTCACTTTTGTTCTGAGTGCTATCAAGAGCAAGGGCTGCGAGTTGCATTACATGTATTGCGCTGGCGCCGCGAAGAGACATCGCCTGTCACCCAACTGGGATCATCGCGAGCAATTTCTGCGCGCGTGATCCGTCGAGAGCGACCTAAACGAGATTGAAGCGATCATGTACACTGGTGTATCCGTAGGAAATTGTGTCACGCATGCCGCTCGAAGGCGACTGCCACGAGCGCTTCGGCACCTATCACGGCAGTAGGCTACTGCCAGTAGCGCAACGATAGCCTAGTGCTCGCTTTCCAGTGAGCACCAAGGGCAATATGAGCTCAACGGCGCCCGAGTCTCTAGCCATTCCTGAACTTGCTTCCTACAACGCAAACCAACCTCAGCGGATTACCAAGCTCCACCCACCCTCAAAAGTACCATCATGAACGCCAAGACCGTCCTCGCTGTCCTCGCCGCTGCTTTCGTGGGCTTCGCTGCCGCCTCCAGCTCCTCCAGCTCGGATGCCTGCTCGTCCACCCAGCAGTCATCGGCCTACGTCACCCTCGCCAGTCTGCTGTCGCTCGACTCGTTCCACGGCTGCGTCGACGACTCCGGCTACAGCCTCCTGTACTCCACCTCGCTGCCCACGGACGCCGAGTACGCCCTCATGTGCGCCTCGAGCGACTGCCAGTCTCTGATCGAGTCGATCATCTCGTTGGACCCGCCTGACTGCACCCTGGACGTGCCCACCAGCGGCCTGGAGGTGAACGTGTACGAGCTGGCCAACGGCTTCTCGACCATCTGCTCGTCGCTGTCGAGCGACTCGTCCGCCAGCACCACAACGACCGCGACCACGACCACGACGTCCTCGGGTGCCAGCACCAGCACGGACACGACCACCATGACCCCCACCACGACCACGACGTCGGCTGTCACGTCGACGCCCGCTTCGACGGCCACTTCGACGGCTTCGTCCAATTCGACGGAGACGGCCGCGACGACGTCGGCCTCGGACTCGACCACCACCACTGTGACCAACACCACTGCCACCACGGCCACTGCATGCTAAGTTTTAATTCTCTTTAGTGACAACAACTGCGCGACAGCAAGTCTGCACCACGGAGTTCATCTTCAGGATAGCGCTTATCCTGTAAACAGATCAATCCATATCTCCATCAGGGTTTGGTAATAGAATCGCTTTCCGTCATTTAGTAATATTACTAATTATGGATGATTTTTTCACTTACTAAACGTATTGATATTACTAATTGGAGATCTTGGCAATGCAATATTACTAATTTAAACTATTAGTAGTAGATTTGGACTACTAAATTTTTCTATCACAGGTTGCGCTTACACTCCTTCATGCGCTCAATCTCCTGGCGTTTGTAGTGTAAGCTGTCGCTGGGCTCGCTCATTGCTTGTACGCGTGCGCAGAGGGTTCATGACAAAGGATCCTGTTGAAAAAACCCTCCTGAAAGGCAGTCGCCCAGCCCGACTCGCGCAAGCAGAGCAATGGTTGGAAGAGTATGCTCCCCAGTGTCAACAAACCAGCGGCGGACGTCTATGTACAGGCACAATCGCTCCACCTTCCAAACTCGTCGACCATTAGGCAAAACCACTGACGGGGGGGCAAGGTCGACCAGATCGACTTCTGTCGCTTGCCGAGATGCCTTGGCTGCTTACGGGCGAGATTAGATCTCTCGGGTTTTTCCTGGTTTTTGAAGGTGTGAACGCACGCTAGACAGCAAAACCTGCGAATCTCGTCCATTTGAAAATGTCGAAATTCATGCTGCAGTCTGGGATTCGTACCTTTTTGCGAGGTCGGCGTCATCACGGCTACCACAAATACTGCAAGGGGTCGTTTCCCTTATGTCTCCGAAGCAGCAGTCTGCTTTGGAGCACTTCATTGGAGAAGCTCTTCCTCTTAAGCTGGAGAATTACCGAATGAGCGCCACCCCTTTGGCAGGATCCAACCGCCTCTTAAAGGTATACGGAAATTAGTAGATTTGTTAGTACTAAAATTACGATTTTCGAACTACTAACTCCCATTATTACTAACCATTACAGATGACCACGGAAAAATACGCCAGCACTGACCTCTATCCTCTATAGTTAACCGAACCTACCACAAAATACGCCAGTCAAGATTATTGGCTAAAAGTCGGGTCGGTGCCCAGAAAAAGAACGAGTCTGTTTAAGAAATATGCTTTTGGTTCACGAAAAAGGTACATAAATTCTACTGCTTGGAACTGTTGCGGGATTGCCTTCTTAAAACTACCGCACACTGTCTTTTCGTCAATGCTGTTCTACGCAATGATGGTGCGCTCGATGATGTCGAGGTGCTTCTCTTTAGCAGTCTTGGGGCTCTTGCGGTGCACCCATGTGCTGCGCAGCGCCGAATGATGAAGGAGCGCAATGCTCCCGTGGAGTGCTGTCTGCCCAGCGATTTATGCAAGGATTTGGTTGGTAGAAAGTGATATAAAAATTCAGTTCATTGGCTAAAATAGAATTGATTTTTGTATCGGATCAGAAGTATGGATCTGTCACATGGCGTATATAAGTCGAGCGTATTTTTCCGTGGTCATCTGTAGACTTTGTGTTTGAAATAAGTACTACTACTATATTATACTAATAGTAAAATATATTACTATCCCCTGTACATGTACTACCAATCGTGTACAATCGGTAAAGTTCGAAAATCCGGACAACGCATTGCTTTTCAAAGCTTTGTCGGGATGGCGTCGTTGCCGAGGCTGCTGCTGTTCTGCGACTTCCTGGAGAACCGCCTGCACACGCTGAGTCTGGCGCTGCTGCGTCGCGTGCTCGTTGACTTCTACGCCGGCAACGAACACACGCTGCAGGACTTCATGCGGCTGGGCGCGAGCGTCATCGCTGTGATGCCCGTGGAGAGGAAGGACCGTCGACACCAGAAGGAAGCGTCGCGGCTGTTAGCTGGGCAGAAGGGGGACACATGCAACGCTAGCGGTGGCCACGACACACTTTGTGTCTTCCGCTACCTGTCGGCGCGAGTTGCCACCAAGAACATTCTGTGGCTGCGCGATATGTTCCACGAGTTCTGCGGTGGAGAGGACGCGGTGCTGCGTGAGTTCCTGCGCCGGGGCAATGAAGCGATCAGTGTGCTCCCCGTGGACATCCAGGCCTTGTGTATGGCTCCGCTGCCGCCGCCGCCGTTGCTAGCAGAAACGACGTTAAGTACTTCGGAGACAGAGCCATCTACTGCGACGTCGTCAGAGGTGGCACCGTCTCCGACGCTGTCCCCCCAGAGAAAGCGGTCGCGAGGGTTGGGATCAAGTGGCGGCGAAGGCCGGGAGACAGGTGCTGGTGGCCGAACCGCAAAGCAAAGTCGAAGGGCCTCAGTAACTGCATTGGAGAAAGAAGCTGAGGTTGCTCCGCCACCGCTTCCAGCAGACGAAATATGCACGGCTATTATGAGCGCGCTCAAGCGTTCGGAAGCGAAGGAGCCGTGGAAGGAGATATTCAAGCCGGGCAACCTATCGATGCCGTTTTCGAGAGTGAGATATCCGAAACTGGCTGCGGCGCTGCAAAAATTTTGGCAGATTCATGCTCGAGCTGTTTGGGAGCGCAGGTTCTGGTCGCCACTCGCTCGCTCACTCACGATCAAGCTTCACAGCCAGCGGAAAAGTCGCCAATACAAGGCACTGAGCTTCTTCGAGAAGAAAGTGATCAGCCCCGTGTACCATGAGCTCGGCGCGACCTTCTTCGTCGAGTTGGACCAGCGTGCTCCTCCGCGTAGTGGTTGGTTTTATTACGACCAAGCTATCGACCTGTTCACGCTAGCGCAGCGTCACGGGCTGCCCACATGTCTGCAATACATGGAGTCGGAGGCATTCAAGAGATTTCCAGCGGTCCCCGGTCAAAGCCGCAAATATTACTCCCGCGCGAATGGCAAAAGCCGCAGCATGTGGTCGTCAGCTGAGGCGCTACGGCCAATATTGAACGAGATCGTGGCTCTCAAGACCAAGACGATCGACAGCAGCCCATCTGTCGAGCTGTAAAGTGCAGTGGTGAAGTATTTGAAAAGTGCTCCAAGAATGGCCAATTGGGTGAATATTATGTTAGGACTGTGGCCCGTGCCAACTCTCAAGTCCCGGTCACGCAGAGCGGTGTGTTCCTCGTTGCTGTAAGAGACCCGTGCTAGGATGATCTGTCTCTATAGAGAGCTGTGGAGTATCTCGGGTGCAACTCGCTGTAGCGGTTGTAAGATGATTCTGCATTGACCTAGCAGTAGCGACTTCAGGTTGAAGTTTGCTTACAACAGTCA
The DNA here is from genome assembly GCA_019155715.1 of Phytophthora pseudosyringae. Taxonomy (NCBI): domain Eukaryota; phylum Oomycota; class Peronosporomycetes; order Peronosporales; family Peronosporaceae; genus Phytophthora; species Phytophthora pseudosyringae. The sequence goes on from JAGDFM010000687.1 coordinate 9,174, forward strand.
AGTGAAAGGTAAACCAGTTGACGTCATGGATACATTTGATGTGGCATACACGTAGTAGCTTTACACCAGTTTTCCTGCTCTCCGATGGCGTCGCCGGCGAACCGGCGCCTGTGCGTCGCCATGTGCTGCGACTTCTTCTTCCCCCGCCTAGGCGGCGTGGAGATGCACATGTGGTCGCTCTCGCAGTGTCTGCTGCGCCGCGGCCACAAGGTGGTCGTGCTCACGCACGCCGTCCCGGGGCCCAGCAGCTCGCAGACGCCCACGCGCCGCGCCGGCGTGCGCTACATGACGCACGGGCTCAAAGTGTACTACCTGCCGGTGACCCCCGTCGTGGACAACGTCACGTACCCGACGTTCGTCAACCACCTGGCGCTGTTCCGCGCCATCTGCGTCCGCGAGCGCGTGCAGATCGTCCACGGCCACCAGGCCACGTCCACCTTCATGCACGAGTGCCTGCTGCAGGCCAAGGCGCTGGGCCTGGCCGTCAAGACGGTGTACACGGACCACTCGCTCTTCGGCTTCGCGGACGCAGCCAGCGTCCACCTGAACAAGGTCATGAAGTTCTCCATGTCCACGGTGGACGCGGCCATCGGCGTCTCCCACACGTGTCGGGAGAACTTGGTGCTCCGGGCCTCGCTGCGGCCGGACCGAGTGGCGACGATCCCCAACGCCGTCGATGCCACCAAATTCACGCCGCCAATGACGGCGCCACGCCAGCCGGACGACCCTATCACAGTCGTCATCATCTCGAGGCTGGTGTACCGGAAGGGCATCGACCTGGTGGCACGGGCGATCCCGCTCGTGTGCGCGCAAGACCCGAGAGTGAGGTTCTTGATCGGGGGAGACGGGGCCAAGAGACTGCTCTTGGAGGAGATGAGGGAGAAGTACAGACTGCACGACCGAGTGACGCTGTATGGGGCAGTGCCACATGCGCATGTTCGAGACGTGCTGTGCCAAGGCCACATTTTTCTCAATAGCTCGCTGACCGAGAGTTTCTGTATCGCGATTCTGGAAGCTGCGGCGTGCGGACTTTTCGTGGTGAGTACACGGGTCGGTGGCGTCCCGGAAGTGCTGCCGCCCGATATGGTGCAGTTTGCAGCGGATATCACACCGGAGGCGTTGGCAGAGGCGGTGCTGGCTGCTGTGCCGCGACTAGAGGGCGTCGATCGACAGGAATTCCACGACCGGGTGGCAAAAATGTACAACTGGGACGCTGTCGCTGCGCGAACGGAGAAAGTGTACGAGAAGGCGTGTGCACTTCCAGATAGCTCGTTGCTTCATCGCCTGCAGCTCTACCACGGAATCGGTCCTGTGGCGGGGATGTTAGCCTGTGTCATGGCTGCTGTGCTGCACTTGTACGTGGTGTTTCTGGAGTGGTGGCAACCTGCTGCTGACATTGAGCTTGCACTTGACTGGACCCCCGCATCTGAACAAGGTGATGAAGATAAACGGAAGACTGAATAAGTGGATTGGTTGTCTTCGAATGGAAAATGGCGTGTGCTTCACTGCTACTAGACTCTCTCAAGGAAATACGCACCGCATTACTACCTCGATGGGTGATTTTGAGCTCGTGTCCAGCTTGCTGTCTCTGTGAAGCTTCTCACTTTTTCTTCTTGTTTGTTGCGCACGTGTTAGCGTCTTTGATGGCGCAGATTTCGCGCAAAATTGGAGCCATCGCGCTGGCTGTGGACCACATGCTCTTGCTTTTGCAAGTGCTCGGCTTGCCCTCGCTAGTGTCTCTACCAGGAACAGTCGGGAATCGTTCAAGTGCTTGGGATTCCATGTAGTGAAGGCATGCAGCCAAGCTTTGGTGCTGGGCAATGGACACGAGGTCCTGCACTGGTTCGGAATACCACCAGCCTTTATGAAGCCTGGTGCGCTGATCCATCTGAACGAAGAAATTCGCGCCATGCTCTTCATACACAAGAGTCGTCACCATTTTGAACGCCCCGCGCGCCTTGTACTGACGAGACTTCCTCGCTAGATGGCGGCGCCGTTGGTCCAGCAACTTCACTAGCGGCCCCCAGAAGCGCCGCTCCCACACGGCGCGGCCGTGTTCCGCCCAAAACGTCGCCAACGCTGCAGTCAGCTTGCGCCGCTTGAATGGCAGTGGCAACGAGTCGGAGTCGAAGACTTGTTTCCAAGGTTCTTGCTGCTCAATCCGATCCAGCACCTCCATGATGCAGGCGCGCAGCTCGTTTTGCGTGGGCGGCATCGACCCCACCGTCGCCAGCTCCGCGAGACTTGCGATTTCGTTGTCGTCGTCTTCGTCACTGCCGGACGCGTCACCTTCATCCGAAGCAAGCTCAGTAGACTGCAGCGCGGCGGCTTGCAGCGCCTGAATGTCCACGGGGATCACGCTCACGACCTCGTTGCCTCGACGCACGAACTCGCGCACCAGAGTGTCGCGTCCACTGCAGAACTCGTGGTACATGTCACGCAGCCACAAAATGTTCTTGGTGGCAACGCGCGCCGACAAGTAGCGGAACACGCAGAGCTGCGCCTGCTGCTTCGAGTCCTCGGGCAGCTGCGCCTGCTGCTCCAAGAGCCGAGCCGCTTCCTGCCGGTGGCGCTGATGCGCTCTCTCCATGGGCGCGATAGTCACGACGCTCGCCCCGAGACGGACGAAGTCCCGCAGTGTACGCTCGTTGCCGGCGAAGAAGTCCCTGAGCATGCGACGGAGCAGCACGAGGTTCGACGTGTGCAGGCGGCGCTCGAGGAAGTCGCAGAAGAGCAGCAGCGTCAATAGCGACGGCATGTTGCACAGAGAAGATGGAGACGCCACTGGTTAGAGATCTTTCCGACTGGAAAGGAAACGTGAGCAAAGGGGAAACCTTCGGCAACTTCAACGAGAGTCTCAACCCTACGAAAAACAACGTTGGTAACGCCGAACTGACAGTCACCGACGTGCTGTACAAGGTTAACTGAAACGGCAATCGAGGCATCCTTGCCTCGGCCTATTACCACGCCCTGCTCACTTTGTTTATCTTTGGAAGCTCATCGCGCAAGGCACTGCAGTAAGGAGGTCAATATTGCATGTCCGTCGGCGTCACTCCAAATATACTGTGCAAGTAAGTATTCAGTGAGTTGTTTGTTTATTATTGAGGGTCATCGATTGCCGACACCTGCAACCAAAAACGATATATACGTAGGCTACGCTGCCAGCTTCGTCACTCACTCAAGTGCAAGAGCGTCCACGGCAGCGCCAGTCTGCTCCAACTTAGCAAGCCGTGGCGGTCTGGGTCACCGACTCCGTCGNCCAAAAACGATATATACGTAGGCTACGCTGCCAGCTTCGTCACTCACTCAAGTGCAAGAGCGTCCACGGCAGCGCCAGTCTGCTCCAACTTAGCAAGCCGTGGCGGTCTGGGTCACCGACTCCGTCGAGTTCGAGGTCGGCGTGGTGGCGGCAGGCGTGACGGCGGGCGTGGAGGCAGGGGCATCCGTAGCGGCGCTCGACGCAGTGGTGGCAGTGGTGGGGGCAGTCGTCGCGGTGGGGGC
>JAGDFM010000688.1:4342-14698 GCA_019155715.1 Phytophthora pseudosyringae
CCCCCCCCCCCCCCCCCCCCCCCCCCCCCCCCCCCCCCCCCACCCCCCCCCCCCCCCCCCCCCCCCCCCCCCCCCCCCCCCCCCGCGGATGTGAGCGGAACTTCCTGTCATAGCTAAGAAGTTGGTGCGAGGAGTGGAGACCGAAGAAGCGCAATACCGGACTGATCATCGGTCGGTGTAGCTCGAACTGCATTCGCCGAAAGGGGTCATATGTTTCAACAAACGGCCCAAGTTGTATCCGCCTCCAGCGTATGTGCAGACGGCCACACACAATCTCATCGAAGGGAAGCTGACGGAGTTGCTAGAGAGACTAATGACAATGGAGGACAACGAGGTCATGTCGGAGTGGGATAATTTCAAACGCGCACACAAAGAACAACTACACAAATTGAAGAGGCAGGCCCGAAGGCGCATGACACAAAGTTTCAGGCAGCGAAATTAGAAGAATCAAAGGGCAATTGGAGAAGTGCGACGCGACAGATTTTAACAGCGAGGCAACACGGAAAAGATTAACGGAGGCAATGTATCAGGTGCAAGAATCCCGGAACGCATTAAAAATACGAATTCTAGTGGCGAACACAGCCTGGAACTCCAAAGCATCGACAAGACAGTTTTTCCGCAGAGTATGTACCAAATATGGAGACAACACTATTCCCACGTTGATACAGACGCGGATGGCGGCGAACAGAGACCCCACGATAAAGCGAACATACTCGCGGACAGCTGGGCAGAAATCTTCAACGGCGCAGCTACCGACCGGCCATCCATCGACGACTTCATCAAGAAATACAGCGACAAGTGGACCAAGGTGGACTTAGATGAGCTGGACGCGGCGATCACCGAAGACGAGGTACATGCAGCGATCGCCAAGTGCAAAGTGGGCAAAGCGTGCGGGCCAGATGCGATCCCAAACGAATGGCACCGAGAGAACGGAGGTCTATTAGTACCCATCCTGACGAATTTGTACAACGTGTGTATGGGGAACGGTACCACCCCTTCCAGCTTCCTAGAAGCTTATATCTTCAGCATCCGCAAAGGAGGCGACTCGGCGAATCCGCTCAACTACAGACCGATTGCGTTGCTAAACACAGACTACAAAAATTTTACGCTTATACTGGCATGGAGAGTCTGTCTTCACATCACGAAGCTGGTTCACAACACGTAGTGTTCCTTCATGCCTGGTAGAACCATTCACGAAGTGATCGACATGCTCGAGGCGGCCAAAGTGAAATGCCGAGAAAGGGGGGAATTAAGCGAAGCGCAAGTCTTGCTGCTCGACTTTGCCAAACCCTATGATTCTCTGGACCGGAATTTCGTGTTAGCGATGCTAAAAGCAAAGGATTTCCGCCCAAACTATGTAGGATCATCGACACAATCCACAAGAATACGACGGTGCAGTTCATGGCCAACGGAAAATTGTCGGAGAAACTGCGGGTAACCAGCGGCATACGGCAAGGCTGCCCGTTAGCTCCACTACTATTCATCATCGCAGTGGACCTGCTGTATGACGTAATTGGCAGCGACCCGTGCATTGAGGGTATCCACCTGGGGCAACATTCGGATCACGAGCCACTCAACACAGCAGGTTATGCCGACGACACGGCAATCTACATCGTACACAAATCGATGCAGAAGGCGGTCATTGAAGCAGTGAACAGGTTCTCAGCAGTATCCGGGCTAGCGCTCAACGTGCACAAGTCGGTGGCGATCAATCTGGGGATGGAAAACGTACAAGGAGAGAAAGGTGGGCGCAGGGAACAGAGGAATGCCAGCAGGAGCAGTCCAAGAAAACGATAGGCCAGGAGGAAGGAGAGCTAAGACAGAAGGGACGCGTACAGCAGCCGAAGGAGGAAGAGTGCACGAACATGACCCAAGAACCAAGCAACCTCACGCAGGAGGTGACGGTAGCCAACAGTGAAAGATACTTGGGGCACGTTATGGGCAACGAAGACACCACCGATGAGGCATGGACACAGGCCTTCCAAGCACTGAGAATACGGCTGGCACTGGCACAGACAAAGACAAACACGGTCACGCAACGGGCGGCGATAGCGGCAGCAGTTATCGTTCCCAAGATGCTGTTTGTGGCACGACACGCATGGCCAATGACGACGATTATCACACGGGCGGATCTGTCCATTGGGAACTTCGTTTGGACCGCGAGTTTCTCCACTCCAGACAGACCACCGGCAGGGTGGGTCAATTCAGCCATCGCGCAGCAACCCACGCTGAAGGGAGGAGTCGGGATCCGGTGGCCATGAGTGCGATGGTGGTAGGAGAGTGGGCTTTAACTCACAATCAGCAAGTCCAAGTCAACGGAGATACACTACAGATGAGAGACCGAGGCACGGCAGAACATATCGTACCGAGGAAGGTCAACCCACCGGAAGGCCTCCAAGAGACATCATGGACGACAGGGCGGCAATGGACGACACGCTTATTTGCAGCACCGGACGGGGAACAGGAGCAGGAGGAAGAAGATAAAAAGGAGGTGAGACGAGCACTCAGAGAAACCAGGGGGGCGCATATCCGCTGGTACAACAGCGGCCTCCACTTGCGTTGTGACGGGAACGTAAAGGCGTTGTTGGCGAAGATGAAGGCGAGACGACGGAAGCAAAAGGGCGTATGCCTCACGGACACCCTTATGGAGCTTCCTCTCACAACACTCTGGGTGGGCGATTCACAAGGGCGTCGGCAGAAATGGGCGGAATACGAAGACTTCATACCGGAAGTCGCAAGCAAACGGATCAAAGACGTACTCGCCATCATGCGGGATGGAGAGGGGGGCGTGACATTCAAACCGAAGCAGCATGAACTCCCACTGACGAGTAAGGCGGCACACTATGGCAGGGAACTGGCACTAAATACGGTAGCCAAGTTCCCCGAAGTTGTATTTGATGCACCGGAGGAGGGCTTGCTGATAGTCCATCACACGATGGAGGATCCACATCACACTTTCACAGTCAGTGGTGATCACGACAAGTAGGTCAGACACACATGGGGCGCAAGCACCCAAAACGGTGCAATGGACAGAAACAGACTCCTCGGTGGCGGAAGCGATAACGCAATGTTTGGGGAACAAGACGAGGGACCTGTGGGTTACACCTCATCCGTGGCTAACGAAGATGAGACCTTTATGGACAAGGATCAGGCGCTGGAGGCAAACGCGAAAGAGGTACAAGACACTACTCAGCGAGAAGAGGAAGATTAAGGCGAAGGAAGCAGCAGAGAAGAATACAAAGCACTTGGAGCAGGGACATCCAGCGATGGCCCAGGCTTTGAAGGAGTTGGACTGGAAACAAGTACATAGGATGGCAGGCGTCACACCGTACCAGACCCAAAACATCATGAAGCTCAAGATGAACAGGCTGAGGCTGTGGTCGGGGCAAGAGACAGGATAAAAAGATGTACGGCTGAGCAATGTGCCGGAAGCACAACGGGCGGAACTACACACCTGGCTTGGTTGTGTCCAGACGCCAGAGTAATGTGGGATGTAATGCTCAAAAGCTGGGGAATGCTGCCCATTCAGGCAAACGAAAGAGAAGCAGCACGCGCGAAAGCGGTGACGGACATTTTCAGCTTTGAGCTGAGCAGCACACCAATATGGCTCATCAGATGGGGACGAGCTAAAGGAATATAACTATGGGAAGTCATTCACAGCTTGGCGAGCGAAATGTGGCAGCTAGGGGTTGCGGTGACGCTGTCTGCGATCTGGAGACGGAATGTGAACAGACTGCACCCCGAAGGAAGGAGGCAGTCGGCCCAGATAGAATCGGGTGCAGAGGTTCGATGCAGTGTCCGGGAGGCCTACGCAAGATACAGAATGAGTCTTTACCCACTGACGAAGACCACGGCGCCAAAGATCAAAGTAGCGGAGTACATCAGCACAGCGTGGCATCAATGAACAGAAGAAGAGGAAAGCGCACGGAGGGACAACATCCGGCGGGTGGGGTTCTTCGACGGAGGTTCGCGAGGAAACCCAGGACCGGGAGGAAGCGGGAGCGTTATGCTTGAGATATCCGATGAATACGGGACAGTGACACCAATCTGGGCAGCGACGACGGCATTGGGTAGTCGGACACTGACGAATAATGTGGCGGAGTTCATCGGGCTCCACAGGCTTCTGCAGCATGCGAACGCAAAGGGGTGGACACGAATCTCGGTAGTTGGGGACAGTGCGCTCGTACTGCGCATGGTGCAGACAAGGCAGCCGCCCAAATCAAATCGCCTATTACATTGGTACAGGCTCTCGAGGAAACTGGCAGACCTGGTAGGAGTGGAGAGTTGGCAGCACCATTACAGGAGTCACAACAAGATGGCAGATTGGCTCGCCAACCGTGCCATGGACAGCAAACGCAGCGAAACGGTGAGCTTCGACAACGATGGCAAGCATCACGTGCTGTATAAGGAAGTGGCAAAGCTGATGACAGAGGATGCACAGCAATGGAGAGAACAAGCGAGGAAGGTGGATGAGGAAAAACACGGGATGGCAGCGCAGCAGAGGGAGGGCAACAGGCATAATGGTTGAGTGATGCAGAGAGGCAGAGAGGCTGGGAGGGCAGCGGGCAGACAGACCGGACAGGATGCATATCCCTGGCTGGAATGGTTATTAGAGTTCAACCCGAGCAATCGAGATAGTAACACAGTTTACCTTACCCATTAATTAACTTCCTGTCACGGACAAGTTGTCCACGGTGAAGCAAGTCACGTAGCTACGACTGCGAGAGTGTGTGCTCCACTCTTCCAAATCCCAGCCCTCGAACAACCAAAATGGGGCAGCTTGTATCCTGGTCCCTCTGTTGTCTAATCACCCTGTTGTACTTAATAGGAAGTGCGTCCACCGATGGTATTAAGTTGACAAGGGTTTTCTGTATATACAAAAAAGTATGCCTACGGAGGCGGTGGGCGCTAATCTTATCAAAGTAGGACAGGGTATTATCGTATACAAGATAGGTTCATCTGTACATATATGTATGCCTTTCTGGGAGGTCTGACTATGGTGCTTGCAGCGTAAGTACACAGTCGAGGAGGACCCCTGGTTGAGCGTTGCCAGTGCCGTGCCGTCAGCCTCAAAACCATCGCGGTAAAACATTCCCACGCCACGCGCTCTCGGCTCCAGCTTCAAACGCTCTGGAGCAATACGACGACACCCGCAGACCTCCGGATACACTTGAACCTCAGTTCGTTCACCGACTACCTCCTGTACACGGAGATATCGCTCAATGTTGGCAGCAACCGACGTAGCACCTTCTTCATCAAAGACCGTGGCCAGACCATTAACGCCGGATCGCAACCGGTTTCATCCGGATTCAATTCGAATCGATTCAGTTTGAAACCGATTCCGTCCATACCTGCTTACAGCTTCCAAAAGTGCCTCAGGCGGTCAAAGCATTCCAGCCAGGGTTTGGTAGCAGTGAGCATTTCGCACTACTAATGATAATGATAAGACTATTGACCATTGTGACATAGTGCCCCGGGGTTTCCGGGGGAGCCGACCATCTTGGTGCGGTTTGATGATCCCGAGGAAGTCAAGCCTCCAGACACAGTGACCGTTCCATTCCCAAGAAGAGAGCGCCAGAGAGGCAGCACAGCACGACGGACGACCGCAGACAGGGCGACCATAGTGTAGCCAACTCGGCCCATAGTGAAACCAAGTAGTTAGGCAGATTCCAGGATCTACCATATGTTAAGCATCGCCCAAAGCCTTCGGGCCGAGGCGATGCCCAATTCAGTCTTACTTTTCCCCTCAAGCGTGCAGAGCTCGTTTCCAGCGACTAGGACAAGAGGAGAAGGACGCGGCATCGGGGATCCGCGCTAGAAGACTGAACCCCCAGGTAAACTCCATATCACCTTTGCGAGGGTTTCCCCCAGGATGCTCGGGCATTTCATATCTGTTACCCCGGAGCGCGGTCTAGCCGGCACGGGAGTGGCACTTCATATTCTCAGGGTCTCGCCCAATACTATTAGCGGCCATCGCCGATGGAGTCTCTCTCTGAACGAACCAGTGTACATATTTTAGTTGCGTATTAATCCCACCCCGGGAGTCTGGTAGCACTCCCCGGGTGATTGTTTGTCTAGCTACCCACCAGCGTACTGTACTAGGTCGGGACTCTAAGGGTTCTCAGTGGTTGACCTTATGCCTGGTCTAAACAACCGATTCGAAGGGGGTACACAAGGTGAGATTACTGACCGAGTTCCCCGGGACCTTCTTGTCTGTAGAAGGTATTCCCAAGGGACTCACGGCCCCGGATAAATCCCTCGTCCGGGCGGGCCGTCTATCCACAAGGAAATTCACTCTGATCCAACGCAGGGTGCACACGTGTTGCCCAGGAAGGAGACACTAAGCAACCGCGGGGCGAAAGTTCCAAGCGCTACGTCACACCATGAAAACAGAGCTTAGCATTAGCTCTACTAATTTCACGACCCAATTAGCATTATAACTACTATTAGTACTACTATTATCACTACTAATGACATGGATCATTTTTGGGTTGGTTCTCATCGCTTTTGGAGCATTTATCATCATTTTTGGATCAATTATCATCACTTTCGGGTGTATTATGATCATGTTTGGACGGGGTCGTCTGCATTGATTGCAGCACGTCACTACAAATTTATACTCGGATAGGAGTGAAGCGTATAGCCCATCCCAACAAGGATTAGCTCCATGGTCACATGGTATCGATATACCGGCACGATACCGGTGGCCAAACGGGTTCCCCAAAAGTTTTAATTGCGTGGTCACATGGTATCGATATACCAGTTACGATACCGGTAGGTGTTCCGCATTTGCCTTTTGGAAAACTACGTTGTAAACCCATGTGAGTTGATCGATTGACCTTTGATGATAGCGAGGTGAGTATCTCGCTCCATCACTTGATTGAGCATTGTTGCTTTGCTTCGTATTGCCCGTGCGCACGCTGCTGAAGCTGACGACCTCTCATAGACGCAGATACCCCAGCGCGAGAATTCAGCAGGCACAGGAAACAAGGAACTTCCTTGTGTATCTCGAGAAGGACCGCGCCCATAATGCCAACAACGCACGCGCCTACGCCAGAGTCAATGCCAGCTCTAACGACGGAGAGGCCTGGAGATGGCTTGAAGCAATATATTTCGTGCACGCGTGATATTCATGCGCTCGGCCCGGAACGAGCCGAGTCCATGAATCACGCGGGCACAAAGCTATTCATGACGATTTCCTATCCCAGCCTTCGCGCAGCCCTAGTCTGCCTACTGAAGCTTTTTCTTGCTTCACTCCATGTGCTCAATATCCGCCCTGTTATGGCGCATAATCAGTTGTCTCTGTGCGCGCTCATTGTCTGTCCTCGTACGCAGCGGTCTCATGACAAAGGATCCAGTCGAAAACACACGCTCCTGAAATGCAGTTGAGCAGCCACGCCCCAGCCAGACTCGTGCTAGCTTAGCTATTGAGGGATAAATGTTCTGACCGAACTCAGCAAACCAACTGCAAACATCAACGTGCTGACGAGCTGTTCGACATTCTATACCCCCGAACATCCCGCTTGTTGCGCATGCTCAGCTTAGCGAATATCTTGTCGCGCTCGATCGTGTCTGGATACTGGTGCTTCACGACTTCGGCCCACTCAAAGCGATGGCCTAACCACTTCTCAAGTAATGCATTGGCCTTTGCATTTATCGCGTCATCCGCAGGGAGCTCGTCTGCAAGCGGAGCTACTTCTCCACCACACAGCAACCCCAGCACAGTATATGACGCGATGCTGTCTTCTCCTCCCGGTGGGCTAGATGTATAATTGGCACTAGAATTCGCATCGTTGGCGTGGATGGCTCGATATGCTCACGTTTCATTAGTTCCTCCGTCCCCTCCAATATTCGGTGCACAAATGCTTCAGGTCTGTCGGGAACACGTAAGAAGTTTTTTGCATACGTTTTCGTTCGTGGATCCAGAAGCAAAGCCTTCCCCATTTGTACCGATGGCTGTGGAAGACGTTCAGCAATTTGATAGAGTCTCCGTTTGATGCAGCGTTGCGCCAAATCCGATAAGTCAGGAAGAGCAAGCTGTACCCTTGGAAAAGTCTTTTCCGTAGTATCTGGATCACGTGTACCCTTTAGACGATAGGCCGAGAACTTGTATATGTTCATACGCGCTGAAGCCACTCGTAATAGCACGTACATCGTTGAAGAAATCATGGTCACGGACTGAGACTCTGCAAGAGCTAGCTCTGCTACGCGTTGCATGATCGCTTCCATTTGAACGATGAGATCCCATTCAGCATCAATGACCCTACCAAAAACATAATTTCCCTTCTTAGTTGCGTCGGCATTCTGGAAAAACGCTTGAAATGCAGGATAGTTGATAATCGAGCGCTGAAACAACTTAATAGTAGAAGCCACACGAACGTCCACGTCAACCAAAGCAGCATGCAGATGTAGCTTATGGAAGCGCTGAACGTCAGCGAGGCGAGCGACGCGCTCAGGTGATTTACTTGAAGCGAAAAAAAAGTTTAATGCACGCAGCTTTCGGATAACAGCGGCACCTTCAGCGAACGCACCACCCTTTGTCACAACAGTTTGTGTTTTGGTGAACGGCTTCGTCATTTGGTCTTGCTTGTACTCCCTTTTCACATTTTTTTCAGTCCGATTCCATATCCAATGCAAAGATTCAGTGAATGCATACAGCAGTCGGTTTGGAGTGTGGTATCAAATTGTCTCGACACTTTCAGCGCGGCGGGAGCTGTATCCGATATGGTGAACCGTGCCATCTTAGCCACATCTAATCCGTAACGAGTCTTCAATTGGTCATTCAGTAACATCGCAACATCCTTCGAATCGTGGCCATCATTTTTAGCTTCTGCAAGTAAAGCTAGATGGCGAGGCTGCCAGTGGCGGTCGATGAATCCACAAGATGCACCAACAATGCAGTTTTTCGAACTGCTAGTCCACAGATCATGCTCCACAGTCATGGAAGCCGTGTCGTGTAGCTCCTTATATTCGTCTTCGAATAACTCAGACGCGTTCTTCGTGTACGACTCGTAATACATATCCAAAATATCATTGTACGTTTTGCTGGAAGGCACCGTGACATTGAGATCTCCCGTAAGACCAACAAAAAGGCCTGCGTAGTTACCATATTGTATGGCATGCGTGGACATAAAAGACAATAGATGAGTGCGCTGACATAGGTATGTACTTTAATAGAGTACATACCGTCACGAATCAACCAGCGTGCAATGTGCCCCGTAATCTGGTCCTGACTTGCTTTCTGCGACCACCAGGTTTTTGCCGCTTCTCCGGTTTCTTCTCTGAAACCCTGCGACGCTTTATGTCGGACTTGGAGGCTGAAGCTGGAGCAACCATGAAGCGATCGCATCGATTCATTCAGTGCTCCTCTCTTTTACGGCCAGATGTGATCTTTGTGGGCCAGCAAAAGGTGTGACTTGGCATTGCTGGCGTGCTTCGTCCTACAGAGTGCGTTTTGCCAAGCCTTTGTCTTCAAGCACAGCGTGCAGATGTGTGTGAATTGCTTGCATTTGTACAGTACGGGCTCGCCTAGCTGGTGTATCACGTTCCAGACTTTGTCAGTCGAATTTTTCGGAGGGCCGTGAGTGATGTTGTCGGTAACCAGGCTCGTCGCTTCGATCTTTTCCTCTGTATCCGCTTGAGCGAGGTTGATTATCGTGGCTGGCTTGATATTGACATCCCTGAAGACTGCTTGGTATCAGCTCCTGCGAGTCGCTGTCGGGGTGAGAGAACTTGAAGACACACTCGCGGCTGCAAAACCTGCATGTCGAGCGCTTCATTACTACTTGCAATCAAGCACAGCAACCGTAGCGTAGCCGACTTACCTCTTCGAGAGCTCGGCTTTGGTACACAGCTCGTTGCTGCAGAGATGATGAACTGGGAGCCCGCAAATGCTGCAGGGAGACGTCTCCTCCAACTCTTCCCAGCAACAGCCAACCTTCGCACACCGCATTGCCGTGGCTATGACTCGGAGAATCGAAGAATGAACGAACAGGACAGGAAATAACTGCGCGAGAAGCCAGACAACCACCCATTGCGTGCGGCATTCGAAGACGCTGGATGGGTTGAAGATCTGCTAGATTAGTAGTGCTATTAGCACTACTAATCATGAAATATTGAGCTACTAAGCAACTATTACTACTAATGGGATGACCTCAGCTTATTCTTATGCTTAGTAGTACTATTATCACTACTAACGGTACTAATTCTCAGACTACTACCAATCCCTGATTCCAGCCACCACGCGATGGGCCCTTGTGACTATTCGTCGTCTTCCACCGCCACTCTATTACTGATTTGTTATAGTATTATACTAAATAGTTATTGACCTCGCAAGCTAGCTCACATTAAGCTTGA
>JAGDFM010000689.1:0-14687 GCA_019155715.1 Phytophthora pseudosyringae
CAATCTCAATCACTTCTCAATTTGCTTTCACAGCAACAACCACCCTTCTCCTTCGACCCACTCCGCTCGCCGACCAAGCACCGCCGACCGGCCTACTCTCCAAGCAGCTTCCTCCGCTACTGTGACATAGTAGCACTTGTCGCGTCAAGTTCAAGAGATCAAGGCAAGGGTGCTTGTGGTCACATCGTGAGAAGCGAGTATCCTGTGATTATTGGTGCGAGCCACATCGTGGGGGCACTACGTCACGAAGGGTTGTCTTTAACAGCACGAACTTTACGTTCAGTGGCTAGTTTGTGTGGCTGCACGCCAGTGTGGTACACACATCTGAAGCTCCTTCTGTTGGACCTGGGCGTAAGTCCCGCTTCAGAAAATACGGAGAATAACTTCCAGATAGATACCCACTTGGTTACGCTTGATCTACATCCATTGCTACTGAACTGTTTCGTTCTGCTTCATTGCATGGGTAAACGAAAGACTCGTGAACCCGAGGAGCCGTTTGTCAACACTACTGAGTCCTTAACCAAACGTAACAAGGTACTCGATAAGCTTCGAAAGGGCTTGTGGTTAACAACGATGAAGCAGCTAAAACCCGTCCAACTTATCCAAAACGAAATCCAGGACTGTAAGGACACAGGCACCAGGAACGTTGTCCACGACATTACCGATCTCCTGAAACGCCGCATTCAGCAAACCCAAGGACTTGTGGAAGGTTCGTTTGACCACTCCATTCAGCTTTACAAGAAGCGTAGACTGTAAAACAGAATTTAATCAGTTCCGTTTTCAATTTTGAGGCTTTAAAAAGGGTTTCGGTAGAAATTACAAAGAGCGCTGAGAAGTCCAGCCCGTATGATTCAACGAAGGAGTCGTGCGGCTGAGCGCCCATCTCCGAACCCTAGACCTCGTCAACAGAGCAGAATGAACGCTCCTAATGACACTGAAAGCTTCACGGCCAACGTCGCGCCCACGAACAGGAGCGCAAACGCCGCATAATGCGGAAAGTGCCAATGGCCAAGTGGATTCGACCGCCGAGGCTACCGCAACTTCTTCTGCAGCTGCAGGACCGGACACAATGTCCATGGAGCAACTACTAGTGTATCTTACTCAGCAGTAGCAGCAATATCAAGCCCAGATGCCAGACCAGATGCAAACGCAAATGCAAGCCCAAATGCAACAGGCTACCGAGCGTTTCGAGTTTCTCGTTGCGTCAAGAGGCGACCAGAAAAAGAAAGATCCACCTGTGTACGATGCAAAGTTCGGTGAAGACATTGAACTATGGATCTTCGCGACGGAACAGTACTGCGCCAACAAGCGTCACCTGATGGCAGCAGAGTCATCAGATTTTGTGATGCTAATCTCGAGCAATTTGGGCAAGTCCGTGTTAAATTGGTACCGTGCCTTTATAGCCGGCTGTGAGCGCATGAACGTGCACAAGACGTGGGCACTGTTCAAAACACAACTGCGCACACGTTTCAGACCCAAGGATTTCGAGTATGATCTTTCGCGAACGGATGTTTCACTTGAAACAAAAGGAAACTATCCACGAGTACGTCTCTAAGTTCCAGGACTTGTTGTCTCAAACTGAGTTGAATATCAGTGAGATAGAGAAGCGGTTCTTTTTCCAGAATGGGTTAAGGGAAGAAACTGCGAAGAAGATCAAGGAAGAGAGTCCGAGTACTCTCCAAGAGGCTATTAAAATTGCCTCTAACTTCGAGTTTGCACATTACTCGGGGAAACCACCTCGTGTTTCGGTCAAGTCGTTCAAGCCAACGCCAATGGAATCGGGCCATCGTTTGAGCAAGTCACGACCCCAGAAACCAAAGCGCTTCGAAAAGAAGAAGGACAAGAATGACGACTGGACTAAAACAGCGACATGCAACAATTGTGGTGCTGTTGGTCACATTTCTCCACAATGTACCGCGCCAAAACGTAAAGAAGCGAATGGATACATTAGTGGCGCGCTGTATGCTATTCTCGAAGCTGAAGCTCAAGCTTTCAAAGACGCGAGTCAAAAGAGACCCGTCACTATCTTCATCGATAATGGATGCAACCTAAACGGCGTATCCGAAGAATTGGTGCAGAGACTTGAGCTCGAGATAACCGAGGGTGAGATGATGCAAGTTGACCTTGGTTACGACCAGGTTGTACACCGTCCGCGTCGAACCGTGCAAATGAATCTACAGATACCTGGCTTTCCGTTGACAACGGGAACGTTCCAGGTTATGCCTGTCCCGGAGGACAAGGATGTTATCCTAGGCATGATGTGGCTTCGTGAGCAAAACCCGGATATCGACTGGAGTACAGGACGCGTGACACCTGGCATCAACACGGAACACTACGAAGAGGTTCAACTAAGACTGCCGAAGTAACGTCCGGCCAGATGGGTCGCTGGACAACGCAGAGCTCGCATATTCCAGAGCCGCGAGATATTCAATTACTATCGGCAGCAAGGCTACCACGGCCGTCATGGTACGACGCGACTTATTTCCACTCAGCGATTCCTGAGAATGTTGCGTCACAACAAGGGCATTGAAGCCGTCTTTGTCATCAATCCACATGATTCGGAGAAGGCCGAGCGCTTTAAGAATCAAGGATGGGAAGCTCTCAAGGATAATCCGGCGTATGCAACGCTACGCAAGTATGCGAACACAGGTTTGTGCACGGAACTTCCGAATGAGACACCTCCAGTACGGGAGGGAATTAAACACGAAATTCTGCTCAAGCCTGGTACCAAGCTTTGGTACCAGGCTTGAGCAGAATTTCGTGTTTAATTTATATCAGTCAAGCAATGGCGCCAGAGTCCTGATCAGCGAACGACAATCCAAGAGTGGACCAAAGAGATGGTTCAAGCAGGCATTATTCGACCCAGTACGTCTGCCTTTTCGGCGCCAACGTTCTGTGTCAAGAAGCTTGTGGGTTGGCGCATTGTGCACGACTATCGTCAGCTAAATCTAGCGACAATCTTGTCGGCGATACCAATTCCGTGCAAAGAAGACACCTTTGACGCCATGTCCGGTAGTCATTGGTTTTCCTGTATGGACCTACTTTGGAGTTACTATCAGGTTAAGCTGCGTGAATCTGATATTCCGTTCACCGCATTTCGACACCTGATGGGCTGTTTGAGTATTTGGTCACTCCCATGGGACTTAGCGGAAGTCCGGGTACGTTTAACCGGCTTTCGCAGAAAGTATTTCGAGACGTAAGGGACGTGATGAGGATCTATTTCGACGACATCTACGTATTCACGCAAAGTAAAGACGTTGAAGAGCACATTGCAGCTTTAGATCGTGTGCTTAAGCGTTGCGAAGAACAACAACTCTACGTCAAGTTGTCTAAGTGCCAGTTCTGCGTAGATGAGATTCCATGCCTAGGCGATTTTGTCGGGCGCAAAGGCGTCCGGATGGACCCTGCCAAGATGAAGATCATTGCAGAATGGCCTGTTCCCAAGACGAAGGATCAAATGGAAAGCTTCTTAGGCACTACAGTCTATGTGTCTAGGTTCTGTAAGGACTTTGCACAATTTGCGGGACCGCTCCATGACAGTATCAAGGGAAAGCGTCCTCGAGAAGCTATCGAACTCTCGGTCGACCAGCTACGCTGCTTTCACGAACTCAAACGTCGCTTGACGTCTCCACCGGTTCTCAGTCTTCCGGACTTTTCGAAACCATTTGGTATCCGAATGGACGCCTCGAACTTCGCGATCGGGGGAGTCTTGTTTCAAAAGGAGGGAGAGCTAGAGCATCCAATCGCTTTTACCGGCCGAAAGATGAAGCCAGCCGAGCTGAACTACCCTGTTCGTGAACAAGAGCTACTTGCGATCATGCATGCGCTGAAGGTATGGCGTGTGTATCTTCTTGATCGACTGTTTACGGTCGAAACAGATCACAAGAGCATTGAAACGATCCTAACTCAGAAGACTACAAACCGCAGAGTAGCACGATGGTTCAATGAGCTTGCGGAATTTCAACCTTTGTTCAAGTGGATTCCCGGTGAAATCAACACTGTGGCTGATGCGTTGTCATGAAATCTCGAATTCAAACGTAAAGCTGCCCAAGTAAGCTTGCAAGAGGCACTGGAAACAGCGCAGAATCGAGAAATCGTGGTGACGATCACGACGAACAAGGTGACAGTGGCTCAAACCGCGAAGACGATGTATTCGTGGAACACAGAACTGCAGTGGATCATCAAGAAGCTCAAGCAAGGAGAGGAAGTGCCAAAGTACTCTCTGCTGGATGGTATTTTGTACTACCAAACAGGCGAAGATGAGACTCCACGACTGTATATTCCCGATGACGAAGATCTGAAGAATCGAGTCATATGTGAGAATCATGATGCCGTAGCCGCAGGCCATCCCGGGTTTTACAAGACCTACTTGGCAGTACGTAAGCGATACTACTGGCCCAAGATGATGAAGTATGTACAGCGCTATGTCAGATGTGCCAGCGCAACAAGGCGAGACAAAACAAGCCGCTGGGACTACTTCAACCGTTGGACATACCTCAAGGTAGATTGACCGACATATCCATGGGTTTCGTTGTGTCACTGCCTGTCAGTGTCAACGGTAACGATGCTATTATGGTGATCTTTGATCGGCTGACAAAGCGAGCAAAGTTCATTGCCACGAAAATAACCGACGCAACCATGAAGATTGCCAACGTGTTCATGAAGAACTATGTGAAGGATCATGGATTACCCAAAACCATTGTATCCGATCGAGACACCAAGTTTACGTCCAAGCTTTGGCAGAGTATTGTGAGTGCATTGGGAACGCAGCACAATCTGTCACCCGCTTTTCGACCACAAACGGATGGACAAACGGAACGAACGAATCGTTTCATCGGAAACTATCTTCGAGGTGTCGTCAATCCAGCGCAAAATGACTGGGATGACTATCTCCATTTGGCGGAAATCGCCTACAATCGACGTGTACACTCCACTATTGTGATGCCACCGTTCGAAGCAGATCTCGGGTATAGTCCTTACATGCCAGATTATATGGCATCCGACCCAGAGTTCAATACATTGGATAAGTCAGCGCAAGAGTTTTTACTACGACAAGAAACTCTGCTCAAGGCCGCACAAGACCGTATGAGTGAAGCGCAGGGGCGTATGAAGTACTACTACGACAAGAACAGACTTGCCCAGAACTTCGAAGTGAACACCATGGTGCTATTAGACGGTAAGAATTTGGACATCCGTCACAAGGGATACGTCCAGTCGAAGAAACTTGCTCCACGTTACATTGGACCGTTTCCAGTGTTGAACAAGGTTTCGAAGGACTACTACGAATTAGGACTATCGAAAGGATTGAAGTTACATCCCGTATTCCACACGTCGCTTCTGAAACCATATCGCAAGGACCCAAAGCGAAGTAGCAAGTGAACAAGGTCGTGTTAGCCGATCGAACGGAAGGACAGCTCGAGTTGAAGCTGTCACTGGACATCGCAAGTACAAGGGACAACCACAGTACAAGATTTCGTGGCTTGGTAAACTCAAGGCAGATGCCACCTGGGAGCCCGTGGAAATCTAACCCAGATTCCCGGACTGATCGACCTCTATTGGAGCAACACGAAACGACCGAAACTGTTTTCAAAGTAGGCATCTTCTCGAAGGGAGGTCATGTGACGTAGGTGTCGTCAGCGGCAGGCCTTGCTGCCAACGGCAACCACGTCAAGATGCAGTTGAATGTTCAGCTGTAGCTTTTTGTGTGGTTCTCAAAATTTGGGATACAAATATGGGATAGGAACCATAATCATTATTGTGATTGGTTTAAAATCACCTATGATAGGCAAGTATCCAGAACNTGCAGTTGAATGTTCAGCTGTAGCTTTTTGTGTGGTTCTCAAAATTTGGGATACAAATATGGGATAGGAACCATAATCATTATTGTGATTGGTTTAAAATCACCTATGATAGGCAAGTATCCAGAACGGTATCTGGATTTCTAGATGATAATCAGAGAACTACAAGTACGTGGAAGTTTTACTCAAGGTGATTGGCAGAACAGATAGCAACTGGGATTACAGAATGATACAGTTTAGGATAGGCACTAGATAGTTCAACAAGAGCCTCTAGGCAACTAGTTAATCGCAGGGCGATCCGCAAAGCTTTCAGCTCAATCTCAATCACTTCTCAATTTGCTTTCACAGCAACAACCACCCTTCTCCTTCGACCCACTCCGCTCGCCGACCAAGCACCGCCGACCGGCCTACTCTCCAAGCAGCTTCCTCCGCTACTGTGACANCAATCTCAATCACTTCTCAATTTGCTTTCACAGCAACAACCACCCTTCTCCTTCGACCCACTCCGCTCGCCGACCAAGCACCGCCGACCGGCCTACTCTCCAAGCAGCTTCCTCCGCTACTGTGACACTTTCGTGAATGATCGCATCACTGTCTTTGAGGATGACGGTAAATCGGAGGAGCTAAAGTTTCCCAGCACACTAAAAGCAGATATAGACATGGCCTGGAAAAAGGCCCACACACAGGGCAAAATGGTGCTCTTCTTGTGCGATGGACCGCCCGAGAGTGTTCGAAGTCCGATGGTGGTGTTCACAAGCCCGAACGTTAAATGGTTGAATGCGATGCGGAAGCATAACTGCACTCTCTACATGCCTCTCTGGACGTGCGAGGAGCTCCAAGAAGCTGCATTCGCGCTTGGCCTCGCGGAATCAAGCGGCATCACTGACGAGGTTGTGGAGGCGCGGTTCAATACGTTCGGAGGTGTGGCTCGTGAGTGCTTTTTGACCACGCAATTTCTCGTCAAAAAGGCTCTCCGCGAGATGGTCAAGGAGATCAAGGAAATCTCTAACCCGAGAAAACTTCATAACCTCTGTGACGGACTGTCAAAATGCAATGACTGCCATGGTGTTCTCCATTATGTACCTGACGAAAGTATAATGTTGCCGGAGACTCAACTCGCGTCTCCATTCGTCGTAGAGAAGCTGGCGCAGCATATGCTGGAAGGTGTCGAGAACGACAGAGACAGGCTACGCACGGAACTAAAAGGCATCTCGCAGGCTGCACCGCTGCTTGGGTGGCTCTTCGAGACCGATGTGCACGAAGGGCTACAACGAGGCTGCACACTCAAGGCGCGATTGCTGCAACACAACGATACTACAGGCAAGTCCGATAACAGCGATGACAAACTTCAGCAAACCTTCCAAATCGCAGAGAGTCCCCAACCGGACGTGGTCAAGCTCAAGGATTTGTCTCCAGCAGCAGCGACGCGTGGGCCATACCACAAGCTGGATCTGGATCAATTCGAGTCTATTAGCGGGTTCTATCTTCCAAAGATGGATAGTACGGAGGTGACAGCACCAGCGCTCGTCGTCTGGAACGCTACTAATCTCTTGATCCTGTTCCAAATGACGATTTCGAAGTCCCATCCCATGAACGCGTCCGGGATCATCTCGGTGCTGAAGAAACTTGGTCTGGTCAAAGCGGTGAAGAGCAATCCGAACCAAGCGGCACTGGTGTTTGTTGTCCCGGAAGATATTGGGGCCGGCTACAAGCGACAGAAAATCACCCCGGAGGCGACGGAGGACGACTCAGTCCTGAATGTCGATGGTATCGGGCCGCAAGCCAGGGAGAAGCTGGCGAAACTTGGAATTGATACGATTAAGGGATTGAAAGCCGCCATTGATGCAAAAACCCTCCCGCCCAAGACGATTCGGCCCCAGACGATCAAGAGCCTTGGGGATATACGCGACAAATCGTACAGTGAGGCGATGGCGGAGATCCCCCAGTACGTGTGCTCGTTCAGCAGGACTGATGAAGCTGCTTCAGATTGATTACGCATGCATGTGCTCCCGGCGTCCCTTCTCCCCGTATCTCGACTTCGTATTATCAGTGTCTGGCAACTCGAAAGACTACGCTATCGGTAGTGCTGGACGCGCTTTGAATGCGAAATATATGATGACTCGTTGAAGGTTTTGCAGTGCTGAATCGTCAGAGTGATACGCTGGACGTTGCTAGTACCGTTAAAACGAATACCTTGCTTGGCATCGGTGGTTCTTTTTGCTTATTGAATTTGAATTGCTATGTTGGTCAAAAGTAATCAAGAATACCATACTTACTAGTCCTACATACTTCGGGGTATCGTCACTCGCTGTGTACGAACTGCGACTTAGCCACACCATGTGGAGATAAGCTGCGCCGAAATGTTTGTGGACACGTCGAGTGGGGCTGAGGTTTAGACGGATGCGATGGGAAGCCCGCAGAAGACCTTCCTGCGCAAGCTCAGCGCGTTCCTCAGCAAGGAAATGACAGACGCGCTCGAAAGCGCAAATACGAGTGCCTTGATCGAGGAAGCTACCGTAGTGAGACTTGTTACTTCATTTTATGACGCACCGACTATTGATGATCTCCCTTCTTTCACTCCGACTCCCCCGAGTAAGGTTAAATTCGAGCGTTTGATTCAAGTAAATAAGCAGGGCTGTGACATAAAATCGAGTGCGAAGCTGCTACAGAAAACGTTGCAGCTATAGACCAAGTCCGAGGCAGAAGTAGAGAACAGGTTATCGAGTCCCAATAGCAACGAACAAGGTAGACTCTAAAATGTAAAATTTGTCCATGCGGCAGGGATCGGAAAATACAATGTTTTATTTTACGGAAGATCGATCCCTTGCATCTAAAGCAGCGTCTCTAGTGTTGTCTGTGCGTGTATGTGTGTGTAAGTTTCCTGGCCTGCAGCCTGTGCCTGTCGTTTGGCATGTCGTGGGTGCGGCCCTGTGCGGTCTACTGCGCAATGCGCAGTAGACCGCACAGGGCGCATCCAGCTGTCCTGTCTAATCGCCTGCGCCCATCATTCTGACTCGACTAATTATGGCGGTAATTACAAAAGTAGCCATGCGTCAAAGTAATAACGGCACCTGATTGGCCAAAACAGTCAACTGCTGCTGAGCGCAGCGACGGCAGCCCCGATTGGCCAAAAAGCTGTCGAGTGCAGCGAAGGCGGCCCAGCGGCGACGACCTGCGATGACGAGGGACTGTCTGGAGATATTACATGCCCGGTGCAACATTTAATACAGGCGACGACCGCGATGGTGGCGGCCTGCTCGAATTAATACGGGCCCGTTGCCGCGTTTAATACTGCCGACGACCCAGTTTGAATTAGTACGTGCCATTTGCAACGTTCGTACGGAATTTGACCGGCTGCGATATATTACGTCCCGTTGCAGCATTCCATTCCGACGACGACTTAAGTACCGGTTGCAACGTTCGTTACGACGACGACCGGGCACTATTTGTTACTTGCACGTTGCAACGTTTGCCCCAGCGACCACGACTTGCCTAGAGCTTCGTGTCTGCTGCAACGTTACTTACGGACGACGACGACGATATTCTACGTGTCCGTTGAGCCTTTGCCCCAGCGACGACAACCCAGGTACCGTGGTTCCATACGCGAAGACAACGGAGGCGATTGACGCGATATACTTAGATAATTGACGCGAACTATTCAGACGACTGACGCGATGCACTCAACGATTGACGCGAACTATTCAGACGATTGACACGAAGTCATCGGACGATTGACGCGATTTACTCGACCGATTGACGCGATTTACTCGACCGATTGAGGCGAAGTACTCAAACGATAGACGCGAAGTACTCAAACGATTGACACGGTGCACTCGATCGATTGACACGAAGTACTCGAACGATTAACACGATATACTAGAAGGATTGACGCGAAGTACTCGGTCGATAGACGCGACATATTCGAACGATTGACGCGATAAACTCGAGCGATTGATACGATGGACGGAGACGTTTGATACGAAGTACGCGGACGATTAATGTGATGTACTCAGACGATTGACAGGATAGATTGACCAGATATATGCGCCGGATTGACGCAACGAACTCGGATGAATGACGACCAACGCGATAAAGCAACGCATTACTGACGCATTGGTGCAGCGGTCGGACGGCGATCCACACGATATCTGTCGAACGTACACGGTGGAAGCATGTCGATGACGACGATGATGAGTACGAAAACAACGCAGACAACGATGACAACGATGACAACGACGGTGAAGTAAGGGACGACGTGATTACTGCCACGATACAATTAAGCCTTGGCACCCGCCGAGCGAAGCGAAGGTGGGGACTGCCGAGTAGTTAAGCGAGCTGGAACAGTGAAGCGCCAACGGGTTGGGACCCCGCATTGCCCCAGCGCCCGCAAAGCGGGCGCCACTCGGCTAGTCTAAAGCAAAGTGTCTAGTGTGGTGTGTGTCTGTCCGTGTGTGTGTCCGTTACTTTCCTGGCCTGCTCCCGGTGTCTGTCTTTTGGCATGCGTGGGTACGGCTCTGTGCGGTCTACTGCGCATGCAGCTGTCCTATCTAATCGCATGCGCCTATCGAGCTGACTCGGCGAACTTTGGCGGTAATTACATATATAGCCATGAGCTACAGTAATATCGGCCCCTGATTGGCCGAAAACATTTATTTTTGACCACGGCTCACATTTCCTTTTCCACATCGCGGCGCGGCGGAGCGACGAAGCGAGCGGACGGCGCGGCGCATACGGCAGCCCACAGGAAGCGGACGGCGACAAGGACGCAAGGTACGCTTAGCTATACGGTTCACTTAACAATTATAAACACGACGGTTTCGGGAGTTCCGCTTGTTGGGATAACTGGTACCTCAGGGCATCCGAGGGGGTTATGTGCAGAGTAAAGATGAGATCTGGTGCCCACTTCGGTGGGGCCGCAGGAGGTTGACGGGGGCGTATCCTGCCACGTGACCACTCTGTCATAGACCTACCCGCGTGCGCGCAGTCTGTTCGCAGACCGCCAGGCAGTTCCTTCTGAATCTACAACATTGCCCATCTGCATGTTCACCAAATTTGATTATTTGGTGATAATTGCATTTGGGTACTGTAGCTTTCGCACATAATTCCCGTTACCATCTTATACCGGGATAAAAAAGGATGCAGCCGGCCCCCGCCACCGCCCCAAAAGCTCTGCCACAATTCCCAAAGCTCGCAGGAGCAGCGACACTGAGGCGCCCACGTTTGCCCGCCGGCGGCGTGGGAAGTCTCATACCAATCCGGGGTCCTGGGGTGGATCCACGTGGCGAGAAGAGCCGACTTGCCGGGCCGCCCACCCCAGCCTCGGGCCAGTTGTCGTTAATGGAACCGGCCCTTGGGATGGAAACATCCTATATGTGCTTCTGTGCGTGGCAGAGCTCATGCGAAAGCATGTTTTATACACACAAAACAAAAAGACAGTTCGGATTTCGCTGCTGCGGTGTCTGAGGAGTGTTTCACAGCGGCGCGTTTAATGCGTTGCCTGCGGTGTATTATTCGACTCCATTTGCATCTGTAGATTCGAGTATTGTACAGTTTTACACGGATCGCAGTCTGTGCGGCCCTTCAACGTCTATGATGCCGGTGACGCCACCGTTTAAAACTAAAAAGCCCAAACCCTGCCCCCTTCTCAACCTAAAAAAGGTTAATTGCCAGGACCGCGAGGTTCAGTGGCGTGAAGCAGGCAGTTAACCACGGTCGCCAAAGGAAGCGACCAAAAGAAAACAGTGGTGATTGCTCGCGCTTCTGCACAAAAACTGATGCATCGTCTCCAAAGGTATAGAGACGATGCAATAAATCATGAGTGCTTGAAGGAAGCAACAGTGGAGGTGAGGCACCAAAAGAAAAGAAAAAGAACGGGACACGGCCTGGCTAATGAGATGTTTTACTGCCGTCTCGGATTATGGACTATGCCATTACTGTGCGAAGCTTGAACTTCAGTTGCTTTGGGATTGGGTAGTATCCGTGGGTTGCGCTGCGTGCTGCTTCAAGACTGCTCTTCGGTCATCATGCGGCGGGGTCCGCTTTCGCCT
Organism: Phytophthora pseudosyringae; assembly: GCA_019155715.1. NCBI lineage: Eukaryota > Oomycota > Peronosporomycetes > Peronosporales > Peronosporaceae > Phytophthora > Phytophthora pseudosyringae. Next base: position 11,846 of record JAGDFM010000689.1, read on the forward strand.
CCAGTCTTCAGATTTAGTTTAGTACGGTACATTCAGGTGCTTGGCGTGTATCTGTGTCCACGTCAGGCCGCGTGTACTGTGATTAGATATCGCTACAGTGTACTTAGACTTTATGTCTAACCCGTAATGTTAATGTATACGTGTTGGCAGGCAGCCATGCCTAGACGGAAGCGGACCCGCGAGGAGATCGAAGACGCGCTGCGCGATAACTTCCGCGTTCACGCTACACCGGTCGCCCCGGAGGAACCCGCTGCGAAGAAGCGTCGACAGTCGAGGCGACGCACAAAAAAATGCAACCTAAACAAGGCGTTGGAAGCGATTCAGATAGGAAGTGGTGATGAAGACAGCAGACCTGTCGCTGCGCCCCCCATCTACTGTACCCGCACCAAGGATCATCAGTCGAATCGAGCTGCCATGCGTCGTTGCTCCTGTGCCGACGGACACTACTCAGGCACCCGACCTGGTGGCCCAGCGGCGTCGGCAACGCAACGCGGAGCAACAACGTCGCAGGCGGGCAGCGGTATCTGCGTCACATGAAGATATGAATCGAGTGGGAAAACGCCGAACGGGCTCGAGCGCGACGTGCCAACATGTCTTCCGCTGAAAGGGAACGCATGCGATTGCGGGGAGAGGAACGACGACGCGCCGCGAGGGCTCGGCGATCGGAGCACAAGAGAATGGTTGGGCAGGAGAGTGATCGGCTACGTCTACACAGGGCGCGCGCAAATCATACTGAGGAGCAGCTGTTAGCAGAGAGAGAGCGTGCCTGTCTCCGACACCAACAAGTCCGTGCCAACCGCCCTGACGAAGAAGACGGAGAAGACCAAGAAGAGCGAGTTCGCAATCGTTTCAGTCAAGAACAGATGCGGGCACATAGAACTAAAGACGAGGAGGAGGCCGAGCGTGCACGCAACCGTCTTAGCCAACGCGAGGCGCATGATAACCGAACTGAAGAAGAAGAGGATGCAGAGCGTGCACGCAATCATATCCGCCTGCAACAGGTGAGGGCCGACCACACTGAAGCCGAAGAGGAGGCAGAGCGTGAACGCAACCGTCTCTACCAGCAACGGGTGAGGGCGAACCGCACTGAAGAGGAACAAGAAGAAGAGCGAGAGCGAAACCGCCACCGACAACAACAGGTGCGTGCAAACCGAACGGCAGAGGAAGCGGATGGAGAACGCGATCGCGATCGAGTACGGGGACGATGTGCGCGCAAGGTCACGCACTCTGCAACCAGGAAGACTTCGACGTTTCTATGGTTACGTGTCCGAATGTGGTTGACGGACGCTACCGGCTACCTGCGACTACGGTTTGTGAGCACTGCAACGCATGGAAATGACCGGCTGAGTCCAAGAAGGGGTGCTTCCTAGCCGGTGCAGATCAGCTCACCCTCTTTCATCGGCCCCACCCCGCCTTTTACAGTTGTACGGGGATCCGGAGTTCCGTCGCCTCATCCGCGCGTACAACCAAGCGTTCGCCTTCACGTCTATTGACGCGTCTATCAGCGGCCAGGGCAGATTCCAGGTGTGAATCAAGATACAAGCGTGGCTGGAGATCGTGGAGTGTACACGTACCGGATCCAAGGAGCCATGGGGCACTTTCTCGGCTCCTTGCTTCCTTACACGGATCCCAGAACGAACCAACCATCGCCGCCCCAGTTCGCGCAGATCTACATAGTAGATCCAGACATGGAGCAGCGCGCCGTGCGCCGTGCGGGTATTTCCAGTGGCCTGGACCCCGCGGCGTTGGGCCACATCGAGGAGATGATGGCGGAGCTCAACCCTTTCGCGCGACAGTTTCTTAGTTTTGGAGAACTGCTGGCTGAGCGCTGCGCGATTGGTGGGAACGTTATCGATGTACGGCTCCGTTTGCACCAAAGCCGCTCCCAACCGCGCACGCACAACTTGCCGACCGTCTCAGAAGTTGGGGCTACCCTCATTGATGACGGCAACCTTTCGAATCCGCGCGATATTACGCTCCGCACAAAGGACCACATGTTGCTGCGGCTCTTCCGAGACACATGCGGCGTATGACCCTCTTCAGTACCCGCGTCTTTTCCCGTACGGAGAACTTTGCTGGACGTTCACGGATGAGTACGCCAACGGAATCGTGCGAAAGAACAAACCGACGATGTCTCTTCGCGAACAGGCGGCGTATCGGTTATTCCAGAAGGTCGACGATCAGTCCGGTCTTCACCAAGGCGGGCGACTGTCTCAGCAGTATTGCGTGGATCAGCGCGCCAAGTGCGAGCAGGAACAACTGCAATGGATTGCCGGTCACCAGAACGCGATCCGCGCTGATCAATACGGCGGGTTTCGAGATGCGCTCATGGGCGAAAATACCGTCCAACTACGTGAAGGGGAGGCGCTGCTTACCGAGTACAATCGCGAGACTCATTCTTTGCAACATTCTGACCAGTCCCGTCGCCGAAACAGGGACTTCTTCAACCAAATTGGCAAGCGGGTTATCTTCCCTTCATCCCATTCCGGAGGACCTCGCGCCATGTACAAGTTGTATCAGACTCGATGACCATCGTCCGTGAGTACGGTAAACCAGATGTATTCATTACGAAGACGTGTAACCCCGACTGGGACGAAATCCTCGAGAAGATACTGGCCGAACACCAGAAAGCACAGGATCGTCCTGATATTGTGGCGCGGGTTTGGCAGCTGTATCTCGCCGCCTTTTTGAAAGACTGGGAGGAGGGGGTCCTCGGCCACGTTCAAGCCCGGATCTACGTAGTGGAATTTCAGAAGCGGGGTCTTCCGCACGCGCATATTCTGCTCATCCTGGCGGAAGAGGACAAGCCACGTTCATGACAAATCATCGACAAGATGGTGTC
>JAGDFM010000069.1:0-83514 GCA_019155715.1 Phytophthora pseudosyringae
GTGTTTGCCGGTACAGCGGCAGAGCGGGAAAGGCATCGAGGCCCACCACGAGTTGTCGAGGACTCGAACAATTCGTCAACGGTGTCGCTGCTGGTTGACTTCCTGTCTGCTTCTCTGCTGAACACGACCTCGAGCAGTGCAGAGCACGCTGCTGTGGTGGCTGTCATCCAGATGCTTCTCCGACCGACCGAAAGGGACCTCGAAGACAAGAACGAGGAGGCCGATCCTAGCGTTGACGAAGTAGACGACCGCGAGGCTGTAGAGAAAGTCAAGCAGCTACTGAGGGACGAGGAACAATTGCCAGTTCTGGAGGCGTGCAGGCTCGGCAACGCAGAGCAGCGCAACTACCACTTGGACTTACCCGATGACCCCGCGGCGGACGTGCCCCACTATCCCATTCCAAGCAACGAAGCAGCCCGAATCAAAGCCGCGAAAGGAACTGGCCTACTTGAACTCGCCAAGCTCATCGCCCCAGAGACACACCCAACCGAGCCTACTGGTCCAAAACCCGACACTCAGGACCTCGAGGTGTTGTGCCAACTAGCCGCGAAGACATTCGGCTTCTCCCACTCGTTCATAGCGATCATGTGTGCCAAGCACGAGCACTTCCTGGCTGAAAACCACCCGCTCATCGCCGGCACCGTCGCGCCACGAGAGCACACGACGTGCCAGCACGCGCTCATGTCTCCGTATCCGTTCATGGTCGCACACCATGAAGCGGACGTGCGACTCCAGAATACCAGCACGACCAGGCAGCTTCACATCCGCTCGTACGTCGGCTTCCCTCTCACAGTTCCGGCCGAGGGTGCCAATCCGGGCGACGACGAGGTGACCGTGGGCATGTTCTGCTGTCTCGACTCGAGGTCTCACATCGAGATCACGCGACGACAATACGCCACCATGAAGCGTCTCGCCAGCGTCGCCACGATCTTCTTGCTGCAGAAAGCTCGTCAACTGCAGCAGCAGCAAGAGCAGTGAGCTGTTGTTGTACTTATCCAAGATTTCGATGCATGTAGCCATTTCATCCGGAATGTACAGTACATATATTTCTCCATCACCGGGACATCCCGCCGCTTGATGTCTTGGCTTCACTATCGGCCATAGTGACTCCAAGTGTCTTGTCGCGGCTGATATCAGGGCCAACCGTCCGTGTCTCGACTGCCCCGCATAGTCGCCGCGACCGCTTCCTACGCGCCGCCTTCCTGTTGCCCCCAGCGCCGCGTTCACCCCCTGACCACGTGCATCAGCTCCGCCAGCGTCTCCTCTATGTGGCTCAACAGTCGCGATCTCTCGGGAGACGACGACGGCGTCGCCACGCGCGATGGCGTGTGGGGCTTCGCCGGCTCGAGCCAGTCCGCGTCGCACGGGGCCATCGGCGCCTCGGACTCGCGCGCGCTCTGGAACAGGATGGAGCCGGCCGAGGAAGAGCGAGAGGAGGAAGCTCTGCCCTCTTACCTGTCCTATCTCCAGCCGGCGTTCCGCTCGGCGCCCGCGACGTCCAATTCGCACGCGCCAAGCGCACAGCCGCCCGCGGGCTTCTACGCGGCCAAGCGCGGCGCGCCGGGGCTGCCCACGCCCTCCCCGCCAAGGCCAGAGCCGATGGTCGCTGCACCGGCGGTGGGCCAAGTGGCGCGCAAAAGTTCCGAGCTCGCACAGGCGCTGGAGCACCTGGTGCTCGGCTCCGTGCGACGGCATCTCGGCGACGGCGCGCCGCCAGATCATCAGAGCAGATGCAGGTGCCCGTGCGATGCCATGAGGGCGCAGATGCAGGAGATGGCCATGCAGGTGCAGGCGTTGCAGAATCAGGTGCTGGAGCTGACCAAGAACACCCTCCCGACGGCTATTGAGGTCGGCAGAGTGAACGTCCAGGCGGCGGCGCCGAGTAATGGCAACTGGAGTGCGAACGCACCGCCCTTTGTGCCCAAGCAGCAGCAGCAGCAGCCGTACAGTCAGCAGCATTTACCACAGGCGCTCGCCCCGCCTCCCTTGCAAACTCCGCCGGCCGTGGACCAGTCGATGGCGACGGTGCTGAGTGACAGAATCTCGACGCTGGAGGGGAGGCAGAGCGCCTTCCAGTCGCAGTTGGCACAGATTGCCAAGGTGTTGGGTATTCCGACGGGCAAGCCGGGCAAACACAGTCCGGTAAAGCATTTGGTGCAGACGTTGCGTGACGAGGTGGACGCTAAGGTGCAGCAGGCCACGGCGGAAGCGAGAACGGACCTGACCGCGGAACTTAACGCTGCGCTTGGCGATATCGCGGCGGGGAAGACTTCTGGAGACAGGAGCGACGGTACACAGCAAGCGTTGTCCTCGAACGCCGTGCTCGCGGCTCTGGCAGGGGAGCACGAGGCTTCGTTGGCGCGTTTGAGCGGCTCCTTCGAGGAGCTGCTGGCCGAGGAGGCACGACAGAGAGCAGCGCTTGAGGCTCGCGTGCGGTCGCAGCTGGCCCAACAGGAGGAATGGCTGCAGCAGCTTGAAGGCGCATTCGGGTCTCCTCACGACCCGGAGCACGAACAGGAGCCTCGGCGCAACGCCTCGAACTCGCAGCGTGACGTGAACACAAAGCTTGCGGCACTGGAGCGGCAATGCGAGGAGAGTCGCGAGCTCTGCAAACGACTGGCGCGGTTACTGCCAGATGCAGCAAATTCTAGACTTCCGTTGCGGCCCGGAGAAGAAGAGGACGAAGAAGAGGACGGACTGAGCTGGCCAGGGCACATGGTAGGCAGAGGATAGGAAGAATGGCATGCTGTATTTTGCGTTACTTGCTGTCTGCAGGCTTGCACTTTGTCAGATTGTTCTTTGAGGATGCTGGAGCAACGCGCTGCTGGAGCTGCAGACCTTTTTGCTGGATCAAGTGCGACGCGATCCGTGCAAGGTTGTGCATCGTCGCGTACTGGGAGCGCGTGAGTTCACGATGTGGTTTGCTGTCGAGGCAGCAGAGCGTGCCCACTGCAATTTGGTCGCTGCTGGGTTCGTTGGGGGCGCCTTGTATCGGTGAAGTGATGGGGAAGCCAATGTACGAGCGGAGCGACAGCAGCTTGATGGTGTCGATAGCCTGGAGTCTCACGTCGGCCTCTGGATGAACCAACACCAACGGATATTGGGACATCAACTGATGCTGGCACATGGTGTAGTCCCGCGGCACTGCAGCGCCCGCGAAGTTCGGGTCCGTAGATGCCAGAACGTGTTCGTGACTCGCGCTCAAAACGGAGATCATGGCGTTCGAGCAGCCCAGCGTCCTCACAGCCAGTTGACAGATGAGTTCCAAGTCGCGAACATCAACGAGCTGGCTGTGTTCCTGCTGCACTGGTCGCGGGTGTTCTGGTGCCATTTGGTCAGCAAGTAGAAGCAGTCCCGCGTCTCTGGCTGCTGAAAGGCGGCGGGCTTCGTTGCTTGGTATCGGGCCTCGAGGCACCGATGTGACCGGGTCATCCGGCAAGTCCAGCACGTAGTCGCGTTGGTCTGCGTTCCCCAGCGTGCAGTCTTCCAGCAGCGGCAAGTTGTCTTCGTCTCTCAAGAACTGGTCGACTTTTGCCACTGCCTCCGACATGTACCGCTCCTCATCGCAAATTTCATCGCAGTCCTCCACTTCAGCGTCCTGGAGAAGTGTACGGACGACAGCGAGCATGTTGGAGCGCTCCGGACTTCCAGGCGCTGATTGCTCGAGCGAATCCGCCAAGAAGTCGACTAACAACGAGGCGGTGGAGCTTTCGAGGGGATCTGCAACGACCCGAGCTGGCCCGTGGCCTGGGTCGGATGATATGTCCGCGTAATTGCACGCATCGACGCAAGCTTGGCAGCGTCTGCACACCACGATGCAAGCTACGCGCCCAGACTTGCTCTCCATTCTCTCGGGGCTCCAGCAATCAACACAGACGAGATACCCGCACAAGTAACAGCGCCTCGTGTCCATCTTCAGCGGTGCCAAGCTGCGACGTGAAATGGCGGAGGCGGCCACTGACAGCGACAACTTGACTGGTGCCAAGCTACGCGTGCAGCACGGGCAGCGAGGGTTCGAAAGCTCGATAGCGTCTAGGTTGGCTGGCACCTGAAACCCAAAGCGACGACAACGGACAAGCTCCGTGATCTTGGTCACTCCACGAGCGAGAGCTACTAGGCGGCGGGTTTGAGCCTTCGCTTTCGCTTCGGCTTGTACCATCCGAGAAATCGGACTGGCAACGACCGTTGTCGTGCTGGACTCGTCGGAAGCTCTGCGGTTTCTAACAGGCAGCTCGGGCGAGCCTGGCACGACGAACTTGGCGTTGAAGACAACACGAAGCCCTTTGCTCCCTGGATCCAAGTCGACCAGGTAGGAAGCCGTCAAGTCGTGAAGCTGGTCGACACGACCTGGAGACCCGGGGATTCGTCCTGGGGTATGCTCGAAGCGCGGCAACGACTGCTGCGAGATCACGAAGCCGTCACACTCCACCTTGCGCTCGAACAAGTCGGAGTAGCACCACTGCTCGGTGGAGCCGAACACGGTAGAGCGAGCAAAGCTGCTCGTCTTGACCGCGAGTTCCTGGCCATCCACGGGCGTGTCTTCACTGCAGAGTATGTTGCGCTCGACCGAGCCACACACAAAGCGTTTGCCGTACAGGGCTTTCATCACGGCGTTGTGTTCAGCTTCACTGAGCGGGCACAGGATGGCAGCCACCTCCTCAATGCTGGCGTCAAGGCGGCCAGCACACAGTACCTCAACGCCTCCTGGGGAGTTCTCTAGCTGCTGCGTGGGTTTAGAAGAGTCCCGACGGAAGATGACGAAGCGATCTGCACCTCCGACACGTTTCCACGGCCCGCCGGCGTTCGGCCCAGCCGCCAACGCGTAAAAGTTGACTCGCTTGTGCGCCTCTCGAGCGCGGCTCAGCACCTCTGCGTCCGACAGAGGTTTGCCCCAGCATCGACGCTGCGAGGCTCCACCAGGTTGCGTGGCCTTGGAATTGTTCGAGCTCGCGTCGTCTTCCTGCGGTCTCGATGACGACGGAGAGCTGCGACGCCGCTTTCCAACCTGCTCAAGCATTCCGCGCACCATTCCAAGGTTCATGGCAGGTATCCTGGATGTGTCGGACTAAGCGCGACGTCGAGCTCCCCACACGGTCTATCGCCGGACTGTGCTCAGTGGAGTGGTGAGGCTGTCCGAGGGCAAGTGGGTTCCAGTCAGGCATTTTCGCAACTCGGGTAGCAGCACTACGAACGATTCTTTCGATGGAAAAGCTGTCGACATTATGGAGACTAAGCCTAGCTCTGGACGGAGACTGGTACGTCCTGCACTGCACATTGTCGCTGATCGCCAGGTAACGTCGCGTCGGGGCCAAGTTGTTGCTGAAGTTGCCGCCCCTTGAGCTGGATCAACCTCGACGCGGTGTCCGTAAGTCGCTTCATGGTGGCGTATTGAGACCGCGTGAGCTCGGAACGAGCAGTTGAGTCGATGCAGCACAGCGTCCCCACTGGAATGTTCATCTCGAAGTCCCCCGTGGCATCGAGCACGGGCACGTTGACGGGAAAGCCCACGTAGTAGCGGATTGACAGCGCCTTGACCGACACGATCTCGTGGAACCGGACGTCTGCCTCTGGATGCGTCGCCACGAATGGCCTCGTGGTCATGATGGTGTGTTGGCAGATCGTTTGCTCTCGAGGGACCGCGGCGTGGAGGAAGCCGGGGTTGGTAGCAGCTAGGATGTGGTTGTGCTTGACGCCCATGACCGTCACGAACGAGTCGGAGCAGCCTGTTGCACGCACTGCCAGTTGACAGAGTAGGTCGAGGTCGCGCACGTCGCACGCGTGGGCAAACGAGTCCGGGGCGGCGTCCAATGGTGCGAGCTGGTACGCGAGTTGCAGGAGCCCCTTGTCGCGCACGACCCTGAGCCGAACGTCGTCGTGACTTGGGATCACGCTGGACGGCACCATCGTCGCCGGGTCGTCCGGAAGGTCGATCAAGTACTCGCGTCTCTCGGCGCTGGCCAGGACGCAGGCCTCGAGTGCAGGCAGCTGGTCTGCGTCGCTAAAGAACTTGCCCAGCTGCGCGACTGTGGCGGTGCCGTCCTGCCGTTCGTGGCCGTCTTCCACGTCGGTGCCGCTGTCGTCGTCGTAGCTTTCGTCGCTTTCGGTGTCGGTGGATGCGCTCTGCCGGAGCAGCATGCGTACAACGGACAGCACTGCGGCACGGTCCGCTCCACTGGCAGACGCGTTCATCAAGGACGCAGACAGGAAATCGGTTAGCAGCGGCGCTGCCGAATCCTCGGCCTTATCGTCCACGACCTTGACGGGGCCGCGGTGATAGTCGCCATTGGTGTCCGACGCGCAGACTTCCGAATAATCGCACGCTTTCACGCACGCGTGGCACCGTGTGCACACGACGATGGCTGCCACTCGGCCGACCGTGCTCTCCATGTACTCGGCACTCCAGCAATCGATGCAGACGAGGTATCCGCAGAGATAACACCTCCTCGTGTCCATCTTGAGCGGCCGAAGGCTCCTTTTCGCGATGGCTGAAGCTGCCACCGAGAGCGACATCTTGACTGGAGCCAAGCTGTGCGTGCAGCACGGACAGCGCGTGTTGGCCACGTGGACCGTGTCAAAATCTGTCGGCACTTGGATGCCAAACCGGCGGCGGCGGATGAGTTCGGGTAGCTTGGTTAGTGCATGAGCCAGCGCCAAGAGCCGGCGAAGCTGCGCTTTAGCATCCGGAGTATCGTCGCCGCTCATGCTCGACGTACTCGAGGTGGAGACGACGCTCATGCCCGAGCTACGTCGCCGACTGCCGCTACGACTGGACATGCTCCTGTCGCTACAAGTGGCGGAGCTTTCGACGTCCTTCAGTACGTCCTCGAACCACGCGTTGTACACGACGCGAAGGCCTTTGCGGTTCGGCAGTTGGTCGACCAAGTACGTCGCGTTGAGGCCGTGGAGCTGGTCAACGCGGGCGTTGTTCCCCACCACTCGGCCTGGCGTGGGCTCTTGGGGCGGCAAGGCTCGCTGGGAGATCGTGAAGCCATCTCTCTCTGTTTTCCGCTGGAAGTAGTCGGAGAAGCACCACTGCTCGTTGCGAGAGAACATGTTGGAGCGCATGAAGCTGCTGGTCTTGACGTTGAGCTGCTCGCTCGTGTCGACGTTTGCATCGTCCTCCTGGTCCCCTTGCTGGTTGTCCGAGCACGGGACGTCGCGGTCGAGCGACCCGAAGATGAAGTTCTTGGCGTGGAGACCCTGCATGGAGCTGGCAAGATCCACCGCGGAGTTGGAACGCAGAACGCTCGCGACCTCTTCCAGGCTGGCATCCAGTCGCCCAGCACACATGACCTCGAGCCCCGGGATGCGGCTACCATCCCTCTCTGTTGACGACGGGTGCTTGAAAACGACGAACTGATCAGCTGCTTCGACGCGTTTCCAAGGCCCGCCCTTCCCCGGACCGGCTGAGAGCGCGTCAAAGTCGACGTTCATGTGAGACGCTCGAGCTCTCTCCAGCATCTCCGTGTCGGACGGAGGCTTGAAGGCTCTGGCCAAGTCGGCTTCCGTGTCGAACTCGTCGCTCTGCTGCGTCGAGAAGGATGGAGCTGGGTCGAACGTGCTCCTACTGGACGACTCGGAGTACTGCGAGCCGCTCCACCCGCGAAGCCGGTGCTTGTTCGCATCCTCCAGCATGCTTCGCACCCTGGCAAGGTTCATACACTTCAAAAGGACTCGCCAAGCTCAAAGTGGGCCGAGCCGTCTGCCGTTCGTTGCTCTTTTGGTACTGGAAGCTGTAAGAAAAGCGGTCCGTGATGAAAGAGACTCGTACGAGTGCGCACGCGAGAAGTTGCGCTCACCTGGTGCACAGGATACTATTTTAGTTGGGGCGCGGCACTCATTTTTCTAGCGCCCCAGCCACTTTCACGTGAGTTCAGAGATGCCGTTCACCGGCCTGAAACAGACTGAAGGAAAAGCCATCGGATTTGCCCGACAATCTCGTCGTCGCAAGGAGGAGGCCGCAGTTTGAGGCGTAACTGACGGAAAAGGTGAAAAAAAAAAGCCCTCAAACGGTGGACCTAAAGTTCCAAGTGATCGAGTTCGGGGCAAGCAAAGATGACCGACTTCGGTAGCTCCGGTACGTTCTGGTCATTGACGCCCTGCGTTTGCGGGGTGTCGAGAGGTGGCAGCTGAGACAATTCCATGAGCTCCTACAAACTGGAGGCCTAGTGAAGTGCTGTGCTGTCTGTCAATGAGGACGGACACGTCTAACTCGTAGCAATTTCTTGGCAAAGGAATTCGAGAAACATCTCAGTTTATCATGAGAAGGTTTAATCGGGAAACTGCGTTTCACCCAGTACGACAAGACTTAGTGAGGGGTCTCAACCTTCGAAAGTACAGACAAGGACTCGATTGAACACGGCGGTGTCAACAACTACAGCGCTGCAACATAGAGCAGCGCGGTCGTTTCCAACGTAATCCCGGAGGTTTCGAACCAGTTCAGGAAGGGGTCACTTGGCCATGGTCTTGCCACCACTTTGAAGCATCCTGGGATGGATACGAACTGGGGGATAAAAAAAAAACCATCTTCACAGCAAAATGGTCCAGTACAGATAGCATTTGTACTTGTGTTCAAACAGCCAACGACGTCGCTGCGCTCTGCTGCTGCTGCTGAAGCTGTCGACTTTTGAGTTGGATCAACCGGGAAGCCGTATGAGCGATCCGCTTCAAAGTAACGTACTGCGAGCGAGTGAGTTCGGAGCGAGCTTGTGGGGTAACGCAACATAGTGTCCCCACTGGCATTTCAGTCTCTGTAGCTGAGTCCGTATCGATCATTGGGACGGTGAGTGGGAAGCCCATGTAGCAACGCGTAGCCAGTGCCTTGATCGCCCCGAGTTCGTGGAAGCGGACGTCCGCTTCAGGATGGGAGATGATGAAAGGGTTCGGAGTCAGGATCGTGTGCTGGCAGACGGTATGCTCTCGAGGCATGGTCGCATGAAGGAAAGCTGGATTCGAGGATGATAAGATGTGCAGGTGCTCGGTGCCCATGATCGACACGAACGTGTTCGCACACCCCGACGCACGGACGGCGAGTTGGCACAGAATGTCGAGGTCGCGGACGTCGGAGACGTTCTCAAACGCGTCAGGAGCCGGGTCTACGGGCGCGAGCTGCTTGGCGAGAAGCATCAACCCTTTGTCGTTGACAAGTTGAAGGCGGACTTGTTCGTGAGGCGGGACGATGGTAGGCGGCACCATGGTCACTGGATCATCCGGCTGCTCGATGGGGTACGCGCGTCGCTCTGCGTTGGCGAACACACAGGCCTCGAGTTCTAGCAGCTGATCTTCGTCACGCAAGTATTTGCCCAGCTCTACAACAGAAACGTTGACGTTGTGCAGCTCCCCAAAGCCTTCGTCGTAGTCGCTATCGTCGTAGCTGCTCTCGTCACTTTCGTCGTGAGAGCACGCGCTTTGTCGGAGAAGAGACTGGATGACGGACAGCACCGCTGAACGATCCTCGCCGCTGGCTGAGGCGTTCATCAAGGAGGCGGAAAGGAAGTCCGTCAGCAAAGGAGCTAGAGAGCCATTGTCCTGGTCGTCCACAACCTTCACGGGTCCACGGCAGTCTTCCTGGCCAGGTGCGTACACTTCCGAGTAATCGCAAGCCTTCACACTTGCGTGGCAACGTGTGCACACCACAATGGCCGCCACACGTCCGGCCGTGCTCTCCATGCACTCCGCACTCCAGCAGTCGATGCAGACGAGATACCCACAGAGATAGCAGCGTCTTGTGTCTGATCTTAGTGAACGAAAGTTGCGGCTGGCAAGAGCTGAGGCCGCCTTGGACAACGACATCTTGACTGCGGCCAAGCTGTGCGTACAGCACGGACAGCGCGTGTTAGCTACTTGGACTGCTTTGAGGTCAGCGGGTACTTGAATGCCAAACCGTCGGCGTTGGATGAGATTGGGCAGTTTGGTCACGCCATGAGCCAACATGAGCAGTCGACGGAGCTGGGTTTTGCCATCTGCAGCTTCGTTTAGACCAACGAAGCTCGAGTTTGAGGCGATGCTCAACTCCGAGCTCCGTCGTCGATCACTGTCACTTCGACTGGGAAAACTTTTGTCGCTACCGCTTGCGAAAGACTCGATGCTCCTCGAGCTTACGGACGATGTTACACTCAAGCCGGAGCTTTGCCTCCAGCTGTCACTACTCGTGGTGGAGGCTTCAAGATCCTTCATGGGGTCCTCAAACCAGGCGTTGTAGACAACTCGTAGGCCCTTTCGATTCGGTAGCTGGTCGACCACGTACGACGCGTTCAAACCGTGCAGCTGGTCCACACGCGCGTTCTCGCCCACAACTCGACCCGGAGTTGGTTCAAACGGCGGCAAAGCGCGCTGCGATATTCTAAAGCCGTCGCGCTCCACTTTCCGATGGAAGAAATCCGAGTAGCACCATTGTTCGTTGCGGCCAAAGAGAGTCGAGCGCAAAAAGCTGCTGGTCTTCACGTTGAGTTGCTCACTTCTAGTGTTCTCACTCGAATCATCGTCTTGACTTTGTGGCTCCTCGAGTAAAGCTCCCGAGCACGACAGCTCGCGATCGAGGGAGCCGAAGATGAAGCTCTTTTTGTAAAGTCCCTCCATCGTGTTCAAGTGGTCCATCTCGGAATTTGAACGGAAAACGCTGGCCACTTCTTCGAGACTAGCCTCAAGTTGTCCGGCACACAGCACTTCTAGCCCAGGAAGGCGGTTGGCTTTGGTATCTGTAGATACTGGACGTTTAAACACGTCAAACCGATTGGCACCTTCCACGCGTTGCCACGGTCCGCCGTGTTCAGAACCAGCTGAGAGTGCGCCAAAGTCGACGTGTGCATGAGCCTCTCGAGCGCGGTGCAACATCTCGGCCTCGGAAGGCAATTTATACAGCCTCGCCAGGTCCGGTTCATGCTCTAGGGTGTCGCTGTGCTCCGTCGAGAAGGACGGAGCTGGGTCGAAGGTGTTTCGACTCGATTCCGAGTGCTGCGAACCGCTCCAGCCACGCTGACGACGCACGTCGAGAATGCCTCGCATCTTGTTAAAGCTCATGAGGTGGGAATACAAGCTTCAACTTTGGTCGTTGTGGCCAACCCGCTCCCCACCCCGTGCTGTTTTGGCTCGAAAGTCTGATTGGGGAAGAGAGTCCGGAAATGCGCAAGTGGGTTGTGACCAGTACAGAAGCGCATTTTACGCTGACAAGGTAAAACCGAGAAGGTGACGCCATTTTCGTCGTAACGGAGTGTGTTTTCCGGAGATGTCTCCTACTGGTCTGAAGGCTGTTGCAGTCGTGGAATTAGCCTTATCTTCAGTGAACGGATACGGCGACATGAAAGCATGCTGGCACGTTAGTCTGCTGTGTCTGAGAACGAAGTGCATTCAAGTTCGTAACTTTCTGAATTCAACACTTTCAAGACTGGACCAGCGCTGCCTGCTCTAGCTGTAGTCGTTGGCTCTTTTGAAGCAAAAAGCTCTTGGCCGTACTCGCTAACCGATTCATGGTAGCATATTGGGTACGAGAGATCTCAGCTCGGGGCTTCGAGTCGATGCAGCACAGCATCCCCACCGTCATCTCCGGATCGCCCGTTTGGCCGCCTACAGTCGGAAGCTTCACTGGGAAGCCCACGTAGAAGCGAACTGGGATGTGGGAAACGGACCCGTGGTTGTGGAAGCGGACGTCTGCTTCGTGGTGGGCGGCCATGAACGGATGCGGTGACATGAGCGCGTGCTGGCACGATGTCTGTTCACGTGGCACCGCTGCACCGACGAAGTCGGAGTGTGTACCTGCCAAAATATGCTCGTGCTTCTCGCTCATGACCGTCACGAACGAGTACGCGCAGCCAAGCGTTTTGACTGCCAAGCGGCATAGCAGCTGCAAGTCTTGCGTGTCCGGCTTGTCACCTGTGGCATCGGCCTCCTTGTTCTCCGGGGCGAGCCGGTCAGCTAGTTGCAGCAGGCCTGAAGCATTTGCGCTTGCGAGTCGGTCGGCTTCATTGCTCGGGATCGGGGAACGAGGCACGCCGGCGATGGGGTCATCGGGCAGGTCTAGCACATAATTCCTCCCGCCAGCATTTCCGAGCTTGCATTCTTCTAGAGGAGGCAGATGTTGCTCGTCGCTCAGTATCTTGCCAACCCTCTCTACGGCCTCGGTCTCTCCAAGTATTTTGAAACGGGGTTCTTCACGCTCATATTCGCTGCTGCCGCTGCTTCTGTCGCTGTCGTCGTCCTCGGACTCGTCGTCATATTCGTCGAGATTTTGTCGGAGAAGGGTCCGAATCACTGCCATCACCGCCGCACGCTCGGAACTACCAGCCGGCGAGTTCAACAGAGATGTCGACAAGAAATCAACCAGCAAGGAGACAGTCGGAGCATCGCTCGCGTCCTCGACGACGCGAGGTGGACCACGATGTTTCTCCCTCTCCGCGGCGGTACCAGCGAACACCTCGGCGTACTCACACGCTTGGACGTTAGCATGGCACCTCGTGCACACAACAATAGCAGCCACTCGGCCAGCGGTACACTCCATGTTCTCGGCATTCCAGCAGTCCACGCAGACGAGATACCCGCACAGGTAGCAGCGCTTCGTGTTCGACTTGAGGGACCCCAAGCTTCGGTTTGAGATCGCCGACGCAGCCATTGCCAGCGATAATTTCACGGGTCCTAAGCTGCGCGTGCAGCACGGGCAGCGCGTGTTTGAAACGTGGACAGCATTGAAATCTGCAGGCACTTGCACCCCGAAGCGCCGACGACGGACCAGATCAGGAAGTTTTGTGACAGCACGAGCCATCGTTAGTAGTCGTCGGAGCTGCGCTTTGTGTGAGGTGGCATCTCCGTTGTCGAACGACTTGGAGCGCTGGCTCGAGCTTGAGCTTGTGCTTGCAGCGGACCTGGCGTTTTCGTTGCTTTTGCGTCTCGAGCCCTTGCGTTTGCTGGAATAGAGCTCCCGCATGTCCTCCTCGGACAATTCAAACCACGCGTGGAAGACCACTCGCAGCACTTTTTCGTCAGGGATTTCGTCCACGAGGTACGAGGCGTTCAAGCCGTGGAGCTGGTCGACGCGAGCATTTTCTCCAACAATCCGCCCCGGAGTTGCCTCGAGCGGAGACAAGGCACGCTTCGAAATGGTGAACCCGCCACTCTCCTTCTTGCGCTGGAAGTAATCCAAGTAGCACCATTGCTCGTTGTGCCCCAGAATCGTTGTTCGCGCGAAACTCTTTGTCATGACGGTGAGTAGTTCATTGCTGTCCGCCACAGCGTCGTCCTCGTCCTCGTCTTCCTGCTGGTTTTCCGAGCATGACACTTCT
Organism: Phytophthora pseudosyringae; assembly: GCA_019155715.1. Classification (NCBI taxonomy): domain Eukaryota; phylum Oomycota; class Peronosporomycetes; order Peronosporales; family Peronosporaceae; genus Phytophthora; species Phytophthora pseudosyringae. The sequence goes on from JAGDFM010000069.1 coordinate 13,272, forward strand.
CGCTCGTACGACCCAAAGATGAAGCTTTTCGCGTACAACCCGCTCATCACAGTGTTGTGCTCGGCTTCGGAGCTCGAGCGTAGGATACTAGCGAGTTCTTCAAGACTGGCATCGAGTCGACCTGTACACATCACCTCCAGACCGTGCCTTTGCGTGCCATTGTTGCTCATGGAGACTTGGCGTCGGAAGACAGCGAAGTGATCGGACGCTTCCACGCGTTTCCACTCGCCGCTTGCCTCCGGTCCTACCGCCAAAGACGGAAAGTCGGCACGGGTGTGAGCATCTCGAGCTCGCTTCAGCAATTCGTCGTCCGATGGGGTTTTGTAGAGCTTGGCCGTGTCGGGTTCGGCCTCGAACTCGTTGCTTCCGTGCGTTGAAAGAGGCGGCGCCGGGCTGAGGTCGTTCTTATTGGTAGTGGGTTTCGCGTGAGGCGAGTCGACGTGGTCGCGACCACGACGCTCCTTGAGCATGTTGTGCATCTTGGTGAGACCCATGAAAGCTCGACGACTGGTTCTTGCGCTGCCCGGGTGTGCTGAAGAAGTTGGTGCTGACTGTTTGCGGCTTTTAGATGAATGAGGCCCGACAACGGATTTGACAGAGGTGAACGGGCCATGCTGTGCGAGCTCCTGGAGTGAAGTTTCGAGCCAACGGAAAAGGTGCTGTTGGGTTTATTAGAGACCACATCGATCGCATTTCTCACTCCAGCGCCCTAGGATGCTGTTGTCGTGGATGAGCTCACTCGATGACTGCCCAAAGTTGCTAAAACAAAAAACATATAGCTGCGATAGAGACATACTATGTATTAAAGATATATAATAGTACTAATAATAGCATACGTGTACTATTATTATTATTTTAGTAATAGCCTACGTCGCGAAGGCTACAGACTGTTGCCTACAGAATACTCAACAGGCGCAAGTTTATGCTCGGGAATGAAGACGGTGGCACGGCTTCCTTCACGGACTTAATCTTAGCGAAGTGGCTGACAGCAGCATCAAGAAGATAATACTTATAAAATGGTACTTGTATATATTACATGTATACTTGTTAATATAATTTATTAATACGGCTAATATATTATATCTGTTAATAGGCAATCAGCCTAATTAGTCGTGTGACCTAAATAGTCGTGGTCATCCAACTGATTTTTGAAAAAACTATTTTAATCCTGCCTTAAATCGAGCAGATATTGGTCCAATTTGTGTGCGGTGTATTTGTATTTGTTTATTTTAAAAGAAACAAGGTACATGTATTCAAAACAAGGTAGATCGAGCTCCGAGGATACACCAGATAGTCACGGCACGACTACCATGTACATAGTGAATTACACCCGAAGAAAAGCCGCTAGTGCTGCCTTGGAAACACGCAGCTCGTCCGTATCACCCAGAAACCCTGTCACAGCTTCGCTGTCTGCGTCGTCATAATGTTGCGACGCCATTTGCTGTCGAAGTACGCTGATATCGATCATTGCGTCGCTATCTCCACCCCCGTGATCATTTGCATGAAGCTCAGAGACGCGCAAGGCGGACGAGAGCTCGCTCATAGACACTTTATCCGAAGTATCGTCCGATTTGGATCTGGCCAGGCAAGGCATGAAGCAGACACAACGTTTTCAGCTTCGCGCGGTCAGTACAAAGACGCACAACGACGAGTATACCTGAATGCCTGATCGAACCTGCTCCGTTCGCTGCTTTCCAGCGTCTGTTACCACGCAGCACACACTGTTAGCCCTGTCACAACTTGTCGGCGAACGGAGGCCACCACCCACCTTGGACAAGAAGATCTTCTGAAAGTCCGCGAGGTCGATGGTGTTCGTATCCGTATAATCGAACTCGTACACGAGCGCTTGTGCTTCTCCCTTGGCAACATTCAAGCCGAGAGCTTGCAGACACATCTTGAGCTGCTTCACGGTCATGGTGTCGGAGCCTTCTGCTGCAAGTTCGAAGACCGTGCGGCTCTCGCATTCTTGCGCTGGTGTCAGTCGTTTGTCCTTGACACGCTGCAACACCGTCGTCATGTTTCGAGGCAACGTGCTCAATTCTTCAATGCAGTCGGCACCTGCTGCTGCGTCCGTTAGCAACTGTCACGACCACCAGAATAGCCGCTCCCATTGTCGATCCTAGTGCTATGCACTGCAAACACACGGCCCAGCGAACGTATAACAAGTAATTGATTGATTCAGGTTGGTCGACAGGCTCGAAGGGACGTTGCCGTCGCACTTCCGGAGCTGGATGTTGTTTGCTGTCTTGCTTACTAGCGCGAAAGGATCTCCACAGCGTCAGCCTTCTCCTCCGTAAGCTCCTGGGCGGTGGCCTTCATCATAGCGTCGATGCGAGGCGAGATCGGGAGACCGTTGACCACCTCGTACGCACCGTTGCCCGTACACTTGACGGGGAACGAGTAGATGAGCCCCTCCGGGACGCCGTACTTGTTGCCGTCCGAGCAGATGGCCATGGACACGTACTCGCCCTCCTTAGAGCCGGCGAACCAGTCGCGCAGGTGCGCGCCAATGGCGGCAGCGGCGGACATGGCGCTGGAGAGCTTGCGGGCCTTGATGATGGCCGCGCCGCGCTCCTGCACGTCCTTGACGAGCTTCTTCTCGACCCAGTCCTTGTCCGAGACGAACTTGTCCAGCGGCTCGCTCTTGGCGGCGCTGGACAGCTTCACCTCGGCGTAGGTGACGTCGGGCACCTGCGTGCTCGAGTGGTTGCCCCAGATGATGACTTTGTTGACGTCCTTGGACGTGACCTTGCTGCCCTGGATCTCGTTGACCTTCTCCACGAGGAACGAGCGCAGCCGCTCGTGGTCCAGACGCGTGAGCGCCGAAAAGTTCTTGCGCGGGATGCTGGGGGCATTCTCCATGGCGATGAGGCAGTTGGTGTTGGCTGGGTTGGCCACCACGAGCACCTTGACGTTGCGGCTGGCGAACTTCTCGATGGCGTCGCCCTGGGCCTTGAAGATGGCCACGTTCTTCTCGATCAGGTCCTTGCGCTGCATGCCCTGCTTGCGCGGGAAGCCGCCCACCAAGATCGCGACGTCCGCGTCCTTAAAGGCGGTCTCCAGGTCCGCCGTGGGGGTGATGACGTCCACCAGGTTGAAGGCGCAGTCTTGCAGCTCCATCTTGACGCCCTCGAGCGCCTCCTGGGCCGGCTCGATGTCCAGCAGACGCAGCTCCACGCGTTGGCTTGGGCCGAACACGTGGCCGATGCAGACTGGCAGCGACAGAGAGGGGGGGAAGAGCGTAAGGCTACAGCGCAGGCGTCATGCAAGAGGGGAAGAGCGCGGACATACTGAGAGGCAGCAGCGAGTACGCGATCTGGCCGGCGGCTCCGGACACGACGATCTTCAGGGCGGCCATGGTGGAGGAGAAGGAGTGTTGGTCTTGGGAGAGGGGGAGATCTGTGCTCGACACGGCAAAATCGGAAGTGAGAACGAGAAAGGATCGGAGCTTTTCAGGTTGCACTGCTGTCCGCTGTGATGTGCTGTATTGATTGCATCGTCTACACTTGATCGAAGTATGAAGGGCGTGCAAACGCTGCGTGGCGGATGCGGTTGGCGATGATTTGCACCGCTTCAATCAGCGAGGATTTGGCCATATACCACCAGACTCACTTGTTACCGACCAAGCAGCAAATGCGCAATTCGCCGATGATTGGAAGGACATGCAGTCAGGCTACGAGGTAGGCTCGACCGGTGAGTATTCACGCCACCTTAACGTTGAGGTTTGGGCGCTTGAAGTGATGAGCTCCGAGCTAGCGGCTTGAGGCTGCGCAGCCGGGGACACAAATGCGCAAAATAACGCGATAGGGATACAAATGCACAAAATAAAGCGATTTGGTCGGGTTTGGTCCGACGCCGCCACTTCAACTCGGATACCTTGCGTTGCAGGCCCCAACTTCGAGCAGATGGCTCGCGCTAGGCCTAACAACGGTAGGGTAGCGGAGCTCGGAAGGCCGTGGAGTGACGAGGACTCGTTTCCAAAGAAGACGGAGGCTCTGACGAGAAAGCGTCATGCACTCGCGTTCCTGGCGCGCGAGGAGCTGCCCAGGGTTCTGCATCTACAGGTGTTGGGGATCTACAAGTGGCAAGGTCTCCATGCCATCGACGGCGTTACGTCGCGGTCGTTGCGGGTAGCAGCAGGAGGACTGATGCCAAAACAATTCCGGTGCCGCTGATAAGACACCTCAAGACCGAGACAAGACAGGGTTGTCCGTCTGCAGTCGCTTCGTGGGGCTCGGTCTGCTGCCCCGCCGCCGTCCGAGTGTGACCGCTTCGGCGGCTTGGCCCAATATTGGACTGGCTGTCGAGAGCGCCGCTCTCTAGTCCCTCTCGGAGAGAGACCCGAGTGTGCGCTGCACACCGACCTTCCCATTGAAACCGCTGCTGACTTGCTACGGTGGCCGCCCAGCGCGACACTATCGTATCGGTCCCTGTTGTCCCGTCGGCATGTCACTGCTGCTGTGGACTTGCCCTCGAGTGTGAGCGGAAGACTGCAGCCAGAACCGACGATTGTCTGCGTTCAGCGCCCCAATTACTTCGGCGCGAGCCCGGTCAGCGACGGCAGACGCCCAATGCGAGCGAGTGCGCTGGATCGATTGACCCGTGAACTCGTGGCGCTTCTCTCGATACATGTGCGTGTGTGTACGCGCGTGAGTATGGGTGCGCTCGAAGACTCGGACGAGTTGCTGCGTCGTCGGTGAAAACGAATTGCCGAGCGAGCGAGCGCTCGAGTCCCTGCAGCTCTTGCGCTGTGTAACGTGGCTGCCGCTTGATACATATCAGCGCGAAGGCCGCGGGCGCCTTTGGAAGCGTGCGTGAAAGGCGTCGCCAGCTGGGCGTTCATGTCGATTCCTGCGTGTTCATGCCCGTGACTGCCGGAGTCAAGCACGGAAAAGCGAGCGAAACGGCTACTTTCTAGCGAACGGTGGGGGAACCTGGGGATCGTCACGACGAGACTCGCCCATCGACTTCAACTCGGGTGCGATCCGACCCACTGTCGGGTGCAAGTCTCCGCTAAAAAAGGTGGAGTGAGAACCAAGCACCATCCAAATTGCAAACGGCGATCTCTATGCTTGGTGTCCCCTCGTTCTGCAGTTGAAGCGAGTCGGAGGGAGTCAGTGGGCAGCAACTCGAAAAGCGAAGAAGCAGGAGCAAAAGCCCAGAAGAATGCCGCCTTCTCTTCAAGAGTCACGGGGCGTCGTAACGGCTGGTCGCTTTTGGAAAGTGCTGCAGCAACGAACGCCATTTCGTGCGCACAGCGGGCCGCGTTTGCGGGCCCTGGGAGAAACACTTGAAAGGAGCCGCTGAGAAGCAAACGCTTTGCCAGTGCTAAGCGACGCGACGCCGAGCGAGCGCCCCACCACCCGAGGCTTTGGCTCTTCGCCACTGACTGGTACGTGCAGCACTCCTATGTGTCGGTGACGAGCGTAGCTCACAATGTTCGCTGCTCTCATTGATGCAGGGTACTCAATTCCAACCCGTTGTCGTCGCTGTGTGTCCTGATTGTCTTCCGTGTGCCGCCCCCTCCCCCCCATACTATACTCGCTTTCGGGGCAACACTACTCATCTGGAATTTAGCGTACAGCACCGCCACCACGCACTTCGTCAACGGCGGCGAAACTCGAAGCTCCGTCATGGCGGATGAGGGGATGTCGTCTCCGGAAGGAGTGGCGGACTGCCCCACAGGGAGCATGCTACTCCCCCTGATAACGTCGGTGGCTTCGTTGATCGGGTGCTTCTACGTCGTGGGGACGTACTGGCGAGTGTCGGCACTGCGACAGCACCCGGCAGGGATCATGTTCGGCATGAGTCTCTATGGAGCAATCTACCAGTTCCTGTACTTGTTGGACCAGGCGTCGAGCTCCGTGCAGTGCAGAGATATGGGCATTATTGTAGACTTCTTTCTCACGGGCCAAGAGACGTACATGCTGATCTTCGCCATCGACCTGCTCCTGGCGTTGAAAAACCCGTTCTCTGCTTCGAAAGGGCAGATGACCAAATACCACATCTTCGGTGGTCTCTGGAGCTTGATATGCGCCGTCATATCGCACTTTGATACACAGTACGCGCTGTTCGGTTTCTGCTGGCTAAGCTCGAGCGGCGACATCCTCAACCGGCCGCACAATCCGGCGAATGGTGGCGAGGCTTCAAACGGTACACCCACAGCAGGGATTTTTTTCGCCTTGTACATTGTGGTAGTGTACTGCACGTCTCTGATTGCGATCGTCCGCACATGGAACACATTTGTCAGAGGACTTCCAGACACGTTTCGGACTCGAAAGCGCATCCAGCGCCACCTCAAGTACTATGTCGGCTGTTATTTCGGATACTGGACCTTGGTGCTGGCATGCTACGCGGTTTTCAGTTTGCTGCCACACTCGAGTACCGACGGAAAAGGCGGCATTCGCTGCCGTGTGTGGCATCTTCTATCGTGTCTGCTTCTTGCCAAAGGAATGGTCCACGCTTTGATTTGGACTCGGACATCCAATATCCTTAGAATTATCGAGCAGCTTCGCAGGGATGGAACGGCCAATCTACCTTCCGAGGATGGGAACTGGGACGACAACATTAACTGGGCTCTCCGACTCGAGATTCTTACGAACACCACCAAAGGAATTTGTCAGAGTGTAGATCGCGCCGAACGACAGGCGCGAGCGTCCGCCGAGTCGTCCATCAGATCTGTCTCTGCTGTGTCTGGATCTTCGCTAGAAGAGGGGATCAACGGCAGCTCTGCAGGTCAAGACGATTATTGCGATCGTAAAGAGAGCTACACACAAATTGAGGAGCTGATACTAGAAAAACGCAACGACCAGCGGGCTCACGGTCCACGAACAGAAGGCGTCGTGTTCAAGGACTTCGCGCCGCATGTGTTTCGTCGACTCCGAGAAGAGGCCAAAGTCTCTAGTGCGAGTTACCGCAACTCCCTTCAGCAGACCACGAAGGAGCGAGTGAGCGAGGGCAAGAGTGGAGCTTTCTTCTACTTTACAGAAGACCGCAAGTACGTCGTGAAGACGCTCACGAATGAGGAGCTCAAGTCCCTTCTAGGTATCCTGCCCAAGTACTACACGTTCATGAAGAGGAACCCCGACACGTTCATGACACGCTTTTTCGGCTGCCACGGCCTCACCATGTACGGCAAGACTGTGTTCTTCGTAGTCATGCAGAGTGTCTTCGCGACGTCACTGCAAATTCACGAGCGCTTCGACCTAAAAGGATCGTGGGTTGGTCGACTTGAGGGCCGCAAGCCTACGGGTACGATCGCCACTTGCAAGTTCTGCAACGCAGAGTACACGATAGGGGGCAGCCACGACCAGCGCTGCAATGTCCGCAGAGAAGGCAACATGAATCACCAGTATGACCAAGTCGGCAAGGATCTCAACTGGAACCGTCACATGGCACTTCCGTATTCAACAGCGCGTGCAGTTGCAGTACAGTTGACGGCCGACTCGGACTTCCTCTGCAGCATTAACTGCATCGACTACAGTCTGCTTGTCGGCATTCATCATCGCAGCTTCAACGTCTCGCACTATTCCTCCGCGGATAGCTTCGACTCACCAGCGCTTGTTCACCATGACAGCTGCTGCAGCATGAGCAGTGCTGGCGGTCAATTTCGGGTCTCGAATCGAAGCGGCCGGAGCTACAGCAGTGATTCCTACAACTTCAGCATTAACTCAAGTTTTGTTCGCAACCGCAGCAGTAGCGGCGGTAACCGAATCAGTCGTGGATGTTCTTGCTCTTCTGGTAGCAATGGGGTCAAGAAATCGCTCCATCAGGTCGCGCATGGCGGGGGCATGAGCGTCGATGAGGTCCACGGACCGGGTCTTTACTATCTCGGACTTATTGACATGCTCCAGCAATGGAACTTCCGCAAGCGCGTCGAGCATTTTATTCGTGTTTATCTACTGCTACAAGATCGACATGGCATTTCGGTGGTGAATCCACGCCAGTACGCGGATCGGTTCCAGCAGCGTGTGATCAAGGAGCTAATCTACGACGCTGCCGCCTTGCCCATGCGCGACCACCAGGACAGTGTATCCTTCACGCAGCTACAAATCCAGGACCAGCGCAATGCCCAGTTGGTCGAGTCCAATCGTACGTTGAGCACCATGCTGGCTTCCTTGGATGGGAGTGCCGCCACCTTCGCCAGCCGGCCGTCAACGAGGATGGAGCCTTTCACCAATGTTACGATGTCTCCGAATGTAGGTGTCAACTCGACCACCAATTCGCCTTGCACCCCCCCAATAGCGTCCGCAATGCCGACAAAAGCAGGAGCAGCCATTCGCGCCGTCTCCGTGCGTCATCGTTCGTCTTGCTCATGGGACAGCGGCAGTTGCTGCAGCTCAAGCGGCGTCGGAAGGCTATCAGGCGGCTTAGTGATGGAAATCCCACCCACTCTGCCTGTAGTGTACCCGACAACGCTCGATACGCTGCCGCCACACCTCCGTCGATCACTAGCACCGTTGACCCCGTCTCCACGCACGTCTTCCGTATTCCGACGAGACTCGGAGTACTCGAAATCGAGCAACCAGCACTCAGGTTCCTCCGTATACGCGAGAAGCTCTGAGGCATCTTCGAGCAATGGAAGCAGGCAGTGCAGTACGGGAGACAAAAACAGCCACAGCAGTACCGGGTCTGCTAACGTGGTGCACCTGGAAGAGGGTGCACTAAGAGGACCATCTAGCCCTCACGACTACCGGATCGTAAGTACACCAACGTTCCCTGACAAGGGAGGGGTTAACGCTGCCACCCTCTCGGCCTAGAGATCATTATGAATACCAATTTGTGTACGTTTTTGTACTTCATCGTTCTCTATCCAAGCGAAGTCGAAATGTAAACGTGGCTCCGATCCTGCAGTACGTCGCAGATCACGTCTGTGAGCCCGAGCTCGCGCTTGCCGTCCTTGCTGATCTTCGTCGGGACACCCAGCTCCAGCCAGCCCTGCGTGCCACCGTCTTCGTCATACCGGGCAATGGCCACGTGACCCAGCCAGACAACTTGTTGCGTGCCAAAGCCGCAGTGAACTGGGATGATCTTGTCGCGCACATGTGCCATGACGGTGATGGTGTCTTCCGCGCCATCGTTAGGCGTCACCTCTGCGTCTTCCTCTTCATCTAGACCTAGCTTCTCCTGCTCTTGATGCTGCCCATGCCCCTGTTCAGAGCTTTCCTCATCCACAGGCAGCAGCGTCATGTGTGCTGTGCTCATCAATGCGATCTACGAGTGTAGCCATGTGTCACGAAAGGACACAACCACACAAAAACCACACAATGATGCGTCCACCACGTCAATGTACCATACAAACCGGTACATTTTGGGATTTTTTTACGAGCTGCTGCCACCTACCCGCCACCAACAGCTATTCTTGCCACGTGCCCGCCACCAACCCACCAATTCCAGTATTGGGCCTGATGCCGCGCTCCTCGGCGAGCTTCCTGCGGCGCTGGCGGCTGCTGCTGGGCGCCGAGCCGGCTCTCACCAGCGTGGTGGCGTGTCTCACGCCTGGCGAGGCTGTCTGCTTGGTGGTCTTCGCGTTGGACGCGCAGTTCGAGCCGCTGGTGCGCTTCCTGTACGCGCACCCGCAGTTGCTGTCTCTGGGCGACGCGTCTCGCCGCTTTACGAGCGTCCTGCACTGCGCCGCGGCGCACGGCCGCGCGGATGTGGTGCAGTGGCTTCTGCGCTTCCGACTGAGCCATCGCACGTTGCTGGACGTGAAGGAACCGGTGAGAAATGCCGCGCTCAAGTCCGAGAACGCCTCTGGGAGGGTCAAAGTGCTGGCCTGGAGCTCTCGCAACGCCGCATACGAGTTCCCGGCCGAGGTCATGTACGAGGCTTCAAGACAGGGCGACCAGGAGGTGGTGCAGTGGCTGGACTGCTGCTGCCAATACGAGAGACACAAGGCCATGGAGTACGCGGCCTCGGCCGGCTGGCTCGAAGTCGTCATGTGGCTCTACGACCAGGAGAAAGAGGACACGGAACAGGGCAAGGACGTGGTCGTCTACATGGTGCAGGCTCTGGAGACCAAGCTACAGGTGCTCAACTGGGTGGCAGTGTTCCCCAAGCGGAAATGCTTCCGAGAAGTCTTTGCGTCGAGGACGGGGCTACTGGCCGATGTCTACGACCAGAGAGACCCATTACTGCCGTGGGGGGATGCTGAGGCTTTAGATACTTCGCTTGGACGTCGGCGATACAGGGCAATTGACACAGCTGCAGCACAAGGAGACGTGTCCATGGTGAAGAGACTTCATGAAGATGGAAGATGGCCGTGTACCAGTCTCGCTATGGATATGGCAGCGGCTAACGGACACTTGGAGGTTGTCAAGTTCCTGCAGGAGAATCGACGAGAAGGGGGAACTGCGGTTGGTATGTGCAGCGCGGCGGGCAACGGACATTTGGAGATGGTGCAATGGCTACACCAGAATCGGAGCAGTGACGGGTGCCGTTCGTTGGTGCTGGATTTGGCAGCTACTAATGGACACGTGGAAGTGCTGCGCTGGCTAGTGCCGCGATTCACGCGGTTCTCGTGCTCGCCTGCTTTTTTGCCGAGTGTAGCAGCTCACGGCAACATCAAGACGCTCCAATATCTGCACAAGGAGATGAAAATGCCGCTGGACCAACGTACTCTCGAAGCTGCCATTGGATCGGGTCATTTCGAGCTTGTGAAATACATAGCAGATCGGATTCCTGTGGAGCAGAGGCATACCCTGTCCCCCACCGCCGCTGAGAAGGCTGCTGCAAGTGGTAACGTTGATCTTTTGGCGTTCGTCGTCGAGCGACTTGGACTTTGGTCACCGCAAGTGCTGATTGCTGCAGCTCCTACAGGAAATGTTGAAATGGCGGAATGGATCGAGAAGCGGATGGATCGCCCTCCTGGCGAAACGCACGAGTTCGTATTAGTGCGGGAGCGGCGAGACCGCGCTGCCACATCCAATGCCATTGATGCAATGTTACCCGATCTATCTGCATCATCGCCTAAACGGCGATCATCTTATGACAATCTCACTTCGATTGGGTGTGCGCGACCACTGGATATCGTGGATGGCAGCACTCTATATCGCTGTGCATCACTCGGGCACTTCGACTTAATCGAGTGGTTGCTTCAGAGGAAGTTGGCGTCACCGGGTTTCTCGCTGTCTATGAAAGAGCGCGAGATTGTTCTTCGCTCTGTCGTTGGGCGAGGAACGCCCGACGTGGAGTCATTGGACATTGTTGCTAACGATGCAAGCGGTGCTGCCAGTGCCGGGACGGAGCCCCCTACCGCCGCGGTAATTGCAACCGCAAGCGGTAACGAGCATGGAGCTGGAGTCAATGGGAGTGTTAATCGCATTGGCGGTGTCCGAACAACTACAAGTGGCAAGCGGCCTGGATTCGCTCCTTTTGCGTGGGCGCTTCCGGCAAAGACGAGCCCATATTGGCAGACTAAGTTCGTGCGTCTATCTGTGAAGTACTGCCCAGAGTCATCGTTACAGCTCGAGTGGATGCCGCTCTGGGCAGCACAGCGTGGAGATCTTTTTGTGCTGAAGCAACTTTACCGTGTGAAGCACCCGCAGTTGTTCACACAGCAGACTTTTACTGCGATGATGCGGTACACCAAGGCCGGGGATACTCTTCAGTGGTTTCAGACGCACAGCTCGATTCTTATGGGGGATTCGTCCATCGTAGAGTGGGGCGTGAAGCACCGGCAGTTCTCGTACCTCACGTACGTGTTCCTGAAATTCCAACCGGTGCGGACTGAGGAGCGTTTCCGCCAGCATGGTGTGGAGTACGCACTCCACGTAGCGTGTGCTATGGGCTACCTGGACGTCGTGACCTGGATCTGTGGCAACTGCGAGATTTTCCTGAACGTGCCGGCAGCGGAGCTGCATGCAAAACTAGGCAGACTCACGATCTGGAACGACGCTCTGGTTGCTGCGGCGCGTTGTGGGCAGATCGGCATATTGACGTGGCTGCACGAGAAGTTTACTTTCTTCCGCAAGGTGCCGGATAGGCCCCGCAAGATGACGCTCGTCGGGGCTATGGCCGATGCCGCTGCTGGTTACGGTCAAATTCGTGTGCTGCGTTGGCTCCAAGCGACGGTTGCTCCTCAAATGACATACCCCATGGAGGAATCGGAGTCCAACGCGACGTCTTCAGTCTCCTCAGCTACGGATGCCTCGGCGCTAGCGGATACGAGCTTCGTTTCGACTGAAGGACTGCTGCAGGCCATGGTCAATCGCCACGTTGACGTTGTGCAGTGGGTTTGCGCCGTGGACATTGACCTTGTGAGCCGGCAAACAGCAAAAAGGCGCGGAGAGCTCGCGACCTTCCTCCGGGAGGAGGCCGACGGATTCGTTCCGTCCAAGTTAGGATTCGTCTTCCCACCACTGTGAGGCAGTGCTCACGAGACGATTTTGACGTGTTGATTTCTGCTGAAGTGCAGATACGCTGCAACGCTTAAAGAGCGTTATTCATGTACAATCAATCCTTTTGCTCGAGCAGAGTGAGGTCGTGTCCTCAACACGGTATAGTACACGTATCATCAAAACTCAGGTGTACTCGTCGTCCACGGAAGTTGCAGGCGCATCTGGAGTACGAAAGCACGCATGCGAGACCCGTCTCGGGACTTCTACTAGAGCTGCCGTTGTGAAGTCGGACGAATTCCATCTCCTAGCAGACCTCAACGCGCGCGAGAGAGAGAGAAAGAGAGAGAGAGAGAGAGAGAGAGAGAGAGAGAGAGAGAGAGCACTGCGACCTCGTTCGGCTCGCATCTCCGTTCAGCGCATAGGGAGCCAGGAGGAAAACGTCAAAACCCTTGGTATGTCGCTCTCTCCGGACTGATCGCCGCGTTGCACCGACCTCGAAAAAATCCGACGGAGTCGAAAGCAAACGGTTGAATGAATACTTGTACGCATGTGCGACTACAGCTTTCTCAGTCGCCGACTCGATGCCCTGTGAGTCAGGAGTGTTGGCCTCGCATTCGTGTGGGCAGCGGAGCCCTTGCCCAGAGGGGGAGGAGGCTTCAACGAGTTCCGCCTCTGCTCTCTGACGTCATGCGGCCTCACCACATCTGTCCGACAGCCTGTTGCGGTGAAGGGCCACCGTCAAGCCTGCTGGCGGAAAAAGCCACGTCGGCGTCGGCGTTGCTGCACTGCAGGCGGCTTCGTCCGTGTTCCCTGCCAACCTCTCGCTGTACGGGGCACCCAAGAGTCTTGGCCCAAGACAAACACCTTCTCACTTTTACTTTTGGAACCAAAAGCAGTGCCCCAACGACCCGGGCCACCTTCAGACGCATATAAAAACGCAGCTACGGAGACGTCAGACAAGTTGTCAAACCACCGGTGATGCCGTTCAAGTCCCCGCTCCGCGGCCCCACGCTGTCGACCAGCTACGCCTCGAACGCGTGCACCACCGCGTCGTCTCCGCACGACCCGACGCGCAAAGTGCTGGTGGAGGACCAAGAGCTGCTCTACCGCGTGCACAATGCCAACTCGGCCGTGGCGCTCAAGCGCGCGCTCTCGTACCCGACCGAGTCGTGGGACGCTGTGAAGCGCACGCCGTGCATCCGTCTAGGCTCCCGGTTTGAAGACGAGAGTTTTGAGTTGGCGTCCCGTGCTAATGGAGAGGGCTACGAGGTGCTGGCGGTGGGCAGCATTGCGTGCTGCCCGCAAGAGCTCGTGTCCGTCTTGTGCGCGCGCGACGAGAGCAACTACAACGCTGCCATGAAGGGGCTGTACGGCAGCCAGTTCATCTACGGGTCTGTCGTGCAAGTGCTCGATGGGAGGCAGAGTCTGATGCCGGACTGCCACCAACTCGCCGTGAGGACGGGCTGCTTCGCGCGGTCACGGATGCTGGCGCGCAACGAGCAGTGGTGCTTCCTCGAGTACTTCCAGCCGACGAGCGACGCCGCCACGAACTCGATGTCTGCACCCGATACGTCGCAGGGCTTCTCCGTCTCGCTCCTCTCACTGTCGGAGCAGGAGCTCTCTGTCGGCAAGGCCGTGGGCGGACGGGTTGACCAGCTCGACGGCGTCACGGCGCTACTGGTCGTCGACACGGTGCCTGCCGTTTCTAAAGATCGAAGCGACGGCAGCGGCACCAAGCTACGCGTGATGTTCCACGCGCTCCACAAGGCCAACGAGGGGCCAGTCGCTGGACAAGCGACTGACAAGATGACACGCAACAGACTCGTCGCCTTGGCTGGAGGAATTCCGCGCCTTCCAGCTGTCGTACGCCGCCGCCGACTAGGAAGCCAAGTGTTCGCACGGCAATCAGTCAACGTGTCAACCCCCAAGGCCGAGGCTCAAAACTCGCGCTGCATCTCGTGCACCAAGGGCCTCCGTCTGAGTTCCTTGATGCGCTCTGCTCGTCGCTGCCAGCTCTGCGCGTACAATGTGTGCACTGCGTGCTGGTCCCGCGAAAACGTGGAGACTAACAACGGGCATGTCGCGGCAATGGGCGTGTGCAAGCGCTGCCTCGAGTGGGTGGACCGTTGTGACTACTCCAACGTCCAGATCGGTGGACGAGGCCCGGTAGAGATCGTCGAGGACCCTGAGCCAAGCGAATCTGTACTGGTGCGGCCTCTGGGTCAAAGTCTGCGCGGCGAACTTGCGGTCGAGACTACCAGAAATGCCGCCGTCTCCGTGATCAGGATGCTCCTGGACCCGTCGGCTGCTGCAACTGAAACCACCTACAGCAGCGACGCCGAGAGCACCGACACTGAAGCTGAGGGCGAGGACAAATACATGTCCGCTGTGGAGGAATATTTCGACCGGCGCAAGCGTGATGCACCGGCCGTGAAGGACTGCGTGCTGTCGAACGCTCAACAGCGAAACTACCCCTTGCACCCCATGGACAAGACGTGTCCGTCTGCCCCAGTGCCTGACAACGAAGCTGTGCGACTGGAGTGCATTGACGTATACGGGCTCATGAGCTTGAAGGAGCCGATGCCCGAGCTAGACATCATCTGCTCGTTCCTCAGCAAGGAGCTCGGGTTCTTCTGCACGATGATCACGATCGTGGGCGAGACGCACCAACTGGTGCTGAGCTGCACGATGCGCGACTTGGTCCACGCCATGCTGCCCCGTGAACACACGTTCTGCCAGCACCTGCTCATGGGCGCCGCGCCGTTCATCATCCGCAACCCGGAAGCAGACGTTCGCTTCTTCAATCTCAACCCTGTCACGAGCCAAGGCGTCAAGTACTACTGCGGCATCCCGATCACGGGCCCGGGCGGGGTCATGGTGGGCTCCATTTGCTGCGTGCACAGCGCGGCGATGGATATCACGCGCTCGCAGTACGACACGCTGGTCCGTTTTGGCGACATCGCTTCCAAAGTCATCCGAGTCAAGGCCGAGGCGAAGCTACACAGTTCGTAAGATACGGCCGAAGTACACAGTAGGCATCGAACCATGCATTATTTATCCACCTGCTCATCAAATACCAATACCGCGCGTAGTGCATGAGTGAAACGTTCAAGTCAAATGAACTCGTCGCAAACGAGTCATACTGTAGTATATCACAATTTCAGGTAAAACGTGGCTGGACCAGCGGCCTGTTCGTGCGTCTAAGTTAAAACCTTGTGGCTGGTGCCGGCGGCACCGTGCTGTTCTCACTTCGCGAAAAGGTTTGCATGGTACCCTCTATTATAGCACCTTCACAAAACCTTGTGGCTGGTGCCGGTGGCACCGTGCCGTTCTCACTTCGCGAAAAGGTTTGCATGGTACCCTCTAGCACATACGCTTCGGAGACTCAGCCTGAGTCACTCAGGGTGCAGCTCGTCGAGTTAGACGTCATCTCCACGCTCAATCGGCAGATAACTGTGTTTGCAGCACAGTGTACGATGATCCCCATCGTAGGCGAGACGCGCCTACAATTGGCACTAAGCTTCACAGTTGTGCAAGCACTTACAAGTATACTATACCTCGTGAGCACACCGGGCGATGTTCCTTTCCTTATCCGAAACCGAGAAGCCGATGTTCGTTTCTACAGTATGAACCCTGCCACGCGAAGTTCTGCTTCGGGATCCCTATCATGGCTCTGAATGGAGTGACGCTAGGCCCCAGTTGCTGCATAACACCCCACTCCTTACGCGGTCTCAGTTCGACATGCGCAAGCGCTTTGGACTGATCGCATCCAAAATCAGAAGCTAAAGCAAGCGAGGCCTGTAGTATTTACACCCATTGTCCAGTACAATATCTCCTTTACGAGCATGCACTCGAACATGGTGAAGCTCGCGTCGGTGTCAGCCCCATGACCACCCTGTCCGATGTAAATCAAGGCGAGGAAGACTCCATCCGACCCTGGAGCGTGTGTGTAACTTGCGTTCACTGGAAGTGCACTGACAGGAACCTGTCGGGTTGTCACCGGCAGTGACTGGCACGCGGTGACAGTAACTGAAGTGGAAAAAGATTCACGCGCTGCGTCGAGAAGTGCGTTCGTGGCGCGCGCAAAGCCACAATCAAGAGGTAACGTAACCGATGTAATGCCGACTGCGAATTCGGTCCGGATCTGGGTCCGCGGCGGCTGGAGCCACGTCGACGTGTGTGACTCGGCACGATGTTTCTCACTGAAATTCGCAACAGACTTTGAGCGGAGAGAACACACGCGATGGTCGCAACTAGCGAAGTGACGAAATGCAGCGGCTCAGCAATCTCGCGATGACAGCGACTGGGATTCGGGGCGAGGCCTGTTACGCGGTGCGAGTCGGGCGTTGCGGCCCACGCAAAGATGCTGAATAAGTGCAACGATTCAGTAGGCAAAGTCTCCGTATTGTCGTTGCACCCCGCTCAACCCGAGATAATGTGGGGCTGCCACGCCTTCAGTCGCGACACATGGAAATCCAGTCGACCAACGCGTCTCAATACTGCATGTAGTAGGATACGTACATGTGCTGGTGAGGAATCTTTGTGAGCTTACTTCAAATTACGCCATACAAACTTGCATACAAAAACCACAGTTCGGGCCATACAACCGCCCAATACGAAAATACAGTTCAGAGAGGGCACCGCTTTTTTTTTCCGGCTCAATAAAGGCAAGTTAACTTCAACTCGCCTCAGAGCGCAAGAAGGAAAGCAGCAAAGCTTCCTTCTGGCCACGAGCGTCGATGCGTGCGTGATTTTCTTTCGGCTTCTGAGCTTCTCGCTGGCCGCACAGTGACCGTGATCCGCTAGCAGGGCCACAGTCCAGAGCAGTCAAACCCTCGACTGTCCAGCGAGCGTTCGGCCGCCGACACCCTGCCGCAACTATTTCGTTTCCTGCCTCCGAGCGCTCGCGCGCTGCATGGACACGCACAACTCAATTCGCCATTCGTCTCCAAGCCCCCATCCCGTTTCGGTTCGCCCGCTCGTCCGCTCGTAGCTCGTCCCAATGCCCAAGCAGCTTCACTTGTCGTTTCTGTCCGGCTGCAAGAAGTCTCCACCGAGCAATGACCGTGACCATGACCATGACCGGGAGCGCGAAGTCCTGGGAGGCCTCGCGGACTCGTGCTGGCACCCGAACACGACGCAGACGCTGTCGCGCCGTCGACCGCATCTGACGAGTTCAATGCGAACGGTGCCGGCGGACAGACCCTCGCCGGCGGTGTCGTCCTGGTTGGGCTGCGAGTCCGACGGGCGTCTGCCGACGGCACGCAAGGTGCAAGTGTCGGATGCTGAGTTGATTCACCGCGCGTGCAGCGCCAGCCTCGAGAGCCGAAGAGGGAGGCTGCTCCGAGTGCCTTCGGTCATGTGGGACTGCAAAGAGATCTCGGGCTTCGCGATGCTCTCACGACGAATGGGAGCCGGAGGCGAAGACTTTGAGGTGCTCACAACGGGCGAAGTGGCCTGCGAGTCGTGCGACATTGAGCCGCTGCTGCGTCCGCAGACGGAAAGCGAATACAACGCCGTGGCTCGCGAGTTCCTCGGGGACCAGTTCATCTACGGCTCCATTGTCCACGAGGTTCATCCTCGGGGCTTCGGTACCAGCTCCGATGATGAAAGTGACGAGGAAGGAAAAGACAGCGAAGACTTCACCCTGTACGCCGAAGACCAAGTGGCAGTGCGGACGGCCTGCTATGCTCGATCTCGCAGGTTTGCACGAAACGAAGAGTGGTGCTTGCTCGAGCACTTTCGCCCCCGTTCGGTCGCCCCCTCCAGACCTTTCACGACGACCGGCTCGTCCGAGTCTTCCACGTCGTCTGCAAACATTGACGAGCCGACGGGGTTCACCATTGTGATGACCTCCATGCCTGAAAGCGAGCTGACCGCCGGGAAGATGAAGAAGCAGCGCGTCACGCAGCTGCATGGCATCACCGCGACATATCTAGTTGAACCTTTGGCCCAAACGGTGGGCTGCCGCGGCCCTCGAGTCCGCGTGAGCTTCCACGCCACATTTACTGCCACGAAAAACGCCCCAGACGGCTACGCCGACTCGCAGACTGTGCGAACTCGGCTCATGGCAATTGCGAGGAGCCTTCACCGACTTCCGGATCTAGTGAAGAAGCGACAGCGCCAAACGGGCCAGTACAACGCACGAGGCAGCCTCATCAGTCGCTCTGGCCAAGAGTGTCGGGACAACCGCGAGGCGAGCAACTCGCGCTGTGTGGCCTGCACTAAGCGACTTCGGATGAAACTGCTGGATGCCCCAACCCGGAGGTCGAAGCGCTGTCACATCTGCATGTACCGGGCGTGCGCCTCGTGCTGGTCCAAGGAGAACGTCGAGACCATCAGTGGCCACACGGCGAGTATGGTCGTCTGTCGTCGCTGCCACGAGAACTTCGGCAGCAGCGACTACTCGCACATTCAGCTCACGTAGGAAGCAAAGGTTGACCGAGATGTGGGGCGATGTAGAGCTAGAATCGCAGCAGGAGATCGACAGGAGATGTCCCTATATATATGTAACACCACTTTTTTGCGAGCTTGGCAAATTCAGACAAAACACTCTACTCTGGTGCTGACGCTCATAACCTACAACATCGCTCTACTCCGGTACTGACGAGGCCAAGCTTCTCGTAGCTTCCTCTGCTCAGAGCGTGCGGTCGGCTCAGTGCACCGACCTTGCGATCTAGCATGTTTTCGTATGTGTGGCCAAACTGTGCTTGAGCTTACTAGTTCGCCGTCAAAGACGTTAAGGTTAATACACTTTCTGCTTCATCGACTCAGCCGCCGACTCTTTTGTAGCAAGAAGTGCGATGCAAAGCGACCAAGCCGCGTCATTGTCGCGTATTGAGTGCGAGTAATTTCCGTCCGAGGCTTCGAGTCGATGCAGCACAGCATCCCCAGCGTCACCTCTTCCTCGCCAGCTTTGTCGCCAACAACCGATGCTGTCAAGGGGAAACCAACGTAGAATCGAATTGGGACTGCGGACGTGGCACCTAGCTGATGGATACGCACGTCGGCTTCGTGGTGTGCGGCCATGAACGGGTGAGGCGACATGAGTGCGTGTTGACACGTCGTTTGTGCTCGAGGAACTGCAGCTCCAATGAATCCGGGGTGGGTTCCGACCACAACGTGCTCGTGTTTCAAGCACATGATCGTCACGAAGGAGTACGCACAGCCCAACGTTTTCACAGCCAAGTGACACAGCAGTTCTAGGTCGTGAACGTCAGGTACGTTAAGCGTCAATTCGGAGTCATCCGTCAGTGGAGTTTCTGGGGCGAAAATGTCGGCGAATCCCAGTAACCCCGCAGCTTTCACGCTGGCAATGCGGTCACCTCGTTGCTGGGTATCGGAGACCGAGGAACGTCGACCGTAGGGTCGTCAGGTAAATCCAAGGGGTAACTTCGTTGAGTAGCGTTGCCCAGCTTACATGCGTCGATAGTAGGAAGCAGGGAACCCATATATATATTTACTGAAAATATATTTATATTTTTACCGAAAATTAGTATTATAGTATGGTATTTCCTTAACTTCACCAACGAAGATAACCAGTGTACATTCGTGCAACATTACAGCTACATTACCGTAACGGCCGAGTGTCGTTCGGTAAATTTGCCTTCAACGACAAGTTGAAGCAGTACGACTATGGAGGGCGGCGCCGACGCAGATGTCGACGCGATAATGGACTTAATGGAGAGTGAGCTCGGAGCTTCTTCCCGAAAGCAAGACGCGTCAGCCAGGGTATTATTTAACAAGCACGTTTGCAAAACTTTAACTTTAGCGAAGCTGAGTGCGGAGCACGTGACAAAGGAGATGCTTGGTAAGCTTCTTTCCTTCTTGTTTAAAGATCCTGACATCCATTGGCAGACATCTATGAGCTATCTGAGCTCTATCAAGAGACAGCTAGAGGAGACAACCGGAACAGACCTGTTTCGCACAGATCCTGAATGGTATCGGCGCTGTCGGCGTCACCTGCAGAAACAGTACCTCCTGGTCGCTATATCGACGGGCAAGAAGCTGAAGGAGCAAGCGCCACCAATGACCATAGAAGATCTGCGTTCAATTTCTACCATACTTTTTCTCAGGAACGACAAGAAAGCCCTACTCGATCGCACTCTACTGAATAAGCAGTGGCTCGCCATTGGCCGCAGTTCCAATGTAGGTATGATACATTTCTCAGACTTGCACTGGCACGGCAATTTTTTCCTTATTGATGTGACTCGGTGAGTACTGGCAGCTTTGGCGGAATGAAAGTTCAAAATTGTGTGGACTAATGTACTTTACTACAGCATTAAGGTGCAACAGCAGCAGAGTATCTCGATTGTTTGCTCTCCAATATGTTGGAGCGTCGACCCGTTTCATGCACTGGTATCGCAACTAGTTGTGGGTCCCTACAACGCCTCGCCGAGGGTGTTTTCGCAAGTAACAGAAACCAATACCATCGCGTACGTCGCAGCATACATCAACCGATTGCTGAAGTCCTTGTACGAGTACGATAAATCATCTACATTAACGAGAAACCTCCAATCCCACTCGGCTCGACGAGGTGGTGCTGCATACGCCAGCTTAAATCCCACCGTCAACTTGTCCGACTTGGCTCACCGCGACCTCTGGTCTATGGACGGGTTCGCGACGCTTCTGGAGTACATATCGCCGACATCCGCTAGCGACCAGAACGTTGCTAAGGTGCTTGGCGGGTGGACAGATACAAAGCAGGCTGGTCATCCGCCTACGCTAGCCTGTTTCGACAAGGAGTCCCATCAAACATTCACAAGGGTCAGTGAGTTTGCTCATGCTCTAAGAGTTCTACACTTCGCAAAAATCACCCCAAAAGGATTCGCAGACTGTCTTACCGCAACGCTTTTGATGTACTACCGAGATACGTTAGAGATACCTCCGCAGCAAAGCCTGCACCAAGAGATTCAGCGCGTGCACACAACGCTGCCACCGCTCCACCAGTACCAGGAGGAGCTTCTCGACTGGGGCAGCAAGATCTGCAAACGATTCGTCATGGAAAATATCCTGTCACTTCCAGTTCAGCACGTTAGAGACAGCCTCACCATAGAGGAGCAAGCACAACAGTTCGTTGGTATGCATACCTTTGGCGACACACTTGATCGACTGCTACTTGGACACCAGCAGCTGATCGCTGCCAATGAGGACCTCAAGAGCATGATGTGCCGGATTCTGGACCGTCTTGACCGCCCGCCAGATGTGTCGGCAACGCTGTGCAGCTTGTGTAGTGCGCGCGGCGGTAGCGGTGGTCCAGAACCAAGCGACAGCGCAGTTGTATCTGCAACACTCCCTCTTCGTCCCGCACCTATTGGACAGGGATGGCCAAAGAGCTTGGCGACCTTGAAGGGTAAGCATCTCTCCGACTTCCTGGTTCAATTTTTCATGGAGGGTCTTGGCTCGCTGCCAAAGACGCCTGGGAATCGCAGCCAGAAAGACTGCCTGCGCGCTGTCGAGATTGTAGGATATGTGGCAGATTTAGCCAGCATACCAACGCTTCCTCCTTCGTCACGAGAGCTCGAGAGAATGCTCTGGATACTTAAAATGCAGAACATGGCGAGTCAATGCGAGGCAGTGTTAGTGAATGGGTTTACCAAAGCCACAACAGGAGCCCAACGCAAGTGCCGCCGATCCGGGAAACTTACCGGTGTAGTTAAGGCGTGGAGTGAGCTGACAGAGCAGCAGCGTGCTGCATTCCGCTTGCTACCGCGCATCAGATATTCAGCGACCCGTACGGCTCAGTCTTGAAGTTTCCGCAGAGTGACACTAGCATAAGACTACATAAAGAAATTCGCGTCAGCTCGCTGGGCATTAATCCATAACACTCAACACTCATTTATACAGCGTCACCGTATCCACTATCTAGGCAACGTACGGTAAGTTGGCATCGATCGCTGAGACCAAGAACGACACCAAGGCCGCACAAATGACCGCCCCACATCTGACGTGCACCAAACTTCCACAAGCATGAGCAGGCGGCCGACCCGGCGCTCACCACGTAGTGCACGCCACCGCTCAGCACCAAGCGCACGCCGACGCCGAGCCCGCGCTCACCACCAAGTGCACGCCACCGCCGAGCCCGCGCTCACCACCAAGTGCACGCCACCGCCGATCCCGCGCTTACCACCAAGTACACGCCGGACGCCGAGCCGGTGCTCACCACCAAGTACACGCCACCGCCGAGCCCGCTCAGACCAAGTTCGCCATCACCGACGAGCCTGCGCTCACCGATCCACTGCCGAGCGCTCGCCACCACGTCCCGTCCAGCTAGCGCCCACCGTCCAGTCCGCCGTCGAGTCTATGTCGATACAAGCCCACCGCTGCCGCCCATCAACAAGCCGTCGAGCCCACCGATCCTTCTGTCGTCGAGAATACGCCACTGGCCAGGCAGCTCGACTCGCTTAGTTTTAACCAATCGGATGCTTTGGACGAAGTCACTGGGGGTACAATTATTCTGCTTTAGTTGTTTAGCCAAGTGTAAACGGCCGGCCGGCACTAATCGCTATCTTCGGCCATTGTTTGATAGCCTTCGCGTGCCGAAGATAAGCCGACGATAGGCACTATAGCAAATAAACCGCCCAGGGGGATTCCTCGACTCACACGAGCTTACGTGATCGGGCATTTGCGACGTAATCGTTCACGTCTAGCGAAAGGTGTCAACGGTATCATCTTCGGCGCCGCCTTTGCCACTTGGACGGACTCGATGCAGCTCACTTTCCCAGTTGTCCCGAACGACAACAACCCGCCGCCACACCCGACTCCACAAGTCCAAGTCGTCACCTTTTTACCCGATCACGATGTCCGCCAACCTCGCTGACTACGAGCTGTTCAAGCCGCTGGAGCTGGCCCCGGACCTCACGCTCAAGAACCGCGTGGTCTTCAGTCCGTGCACGCGCGCCCGATCGGACATCAAGACGCGCTGCCCGAACGACGAGAACGTCAAGTACTATGCTGCTCGCGCGAGCGCCGGCCTCACCTTGTCGGAAGGCTGCGCCGTGTCGGAGCAGGGCTACGGCTGGTACGGAGCACCCGCGCTGTACACGGATGAGCAGCAGGAGGGCTGGCGCAAGATCGTCGACGCCGTGCACGTCAAGGGCGGCAAGGTGTTCGTGCAGCTGTGGCACATGGGCCGCCAGTCGCACCCGTCCTTCCACCCGAGCAACAAAGTCGTGTCGTGCTCGTCGTCGTGCTACTCGGCGGGGCGGACTCACGACGCGGACGGTAACGCTACGGGTTTCCCCACCACGCGCGCCATGACGCTGGAGGAGGTGCACCAGGTGATCGAGGACCACCGCAAGTGTGCCGAGCGCGCCAAAGCGGCCGGCTTTGATGGCGTGGAGTTCCACGGCGCTGGCGGCTACCTCATCGACGAATTCCTGCAGTCGAGCACGAACAAGCGTACGGACCACTACGGCGGCTCGATCGAGAGCCGTTTCCGCTTCCTCCGCGAGCTGGTCGAGGCTGTGGCCACCGTCTACCCGGCGAACCGCATTGGGGTGCGTCTGTCACCTAACGGCGTGTACGGCGGCATGGGCAGCGAGGACAACTTCGAGACATTCACGCACGTGATCGCGGAGCTGAGCAAGATGGGGCTGGGCTACCTGGCCACGCACGACGGCTTCGGCTTTGGACGCTCGGACAAGTGCCGCGTGTTCACGGTGTTGGAGCTCAAGACGCTGTTCAAGGGGCGCGTGATGGCCACGTGCAGCTACACGCGCGACCAGGCCGAGGGCGTGCTGCACGCCGGTGTGGCCGACTTTGTCGGCTTTGGGCGTCCGTTCCTGGTGAACCCGGACCTGCCGGAGCGCTTCCGCAACGACTGGCCGCTGGCCCAGCCGCTTCCGTACGAGCTGTTCTGGGACGCGAAGAAGGGTTTGGAGGGCTACCATTTTCCTGCGTACGACCCCAAGAAGGCGGAGGCGGACAAGGAGAAGCAGGCGGTCCCTGCTGACCCGTAAATACGTCGTCTCCTGAGCAGTAAAGTAGAAGTTTGATTCCAGCTTCATGCGAGTACTACCTGTAAGCGTGTCTAATGCAGACAACAACTGCACCTTCTCGAAAACAGCTTGTGTTTAGTTCCCGGTTTCATGAACTCTGTTCAACCCCCAGTGCGGATGTGGAGCACAATAAACGAATTTGCTTTTCGTGAACGGCAACCAAAAGAGATCCCAGACGTACTGTGCATCAGTACGCAGCTCAAGGAAGAAGTCGCTTGCATCCCCACCACACCAATCCGCTATACACAGAGAACCGTTCCAGGTATAATAGGAGATCGAGACCTCCAAATACATCCACGACGAAAACTGGGATCCGACGTCACCAGCGAGTTTTCAACGGCATAAGTCGGCATAAGTCGGAGTATCCGTAACGGGTTGACGTTGCGCCGCCGGTCTGAACCTTGCGTCACAACCAGCTCAGAACTATGAACTGCTCGGTAGTAAAAGTCTGTGTGCAAGGTCGAATATGAATTTGCATCAAACGTTTGAAGCCGAAGTAAACAATCGACGGCTGCGTTCGTGAAGCCCGAAGTGCGACTTGGTAGAGGAACTCCTCTGTGGTATCGCCTAGCATCAGAGGCACTGGATATGGTCGATCATGGCCGAAGTCCAAAGTCCGCATTATCCAAAAGCACCTCTCAGCACTTCAATCGACGCCTTTGACGTATCACAGAGACGAATGCCGAGCCACACACTTGTGCCCATAGCAAACGCACCCGTGCGTCCTCCGCCTTCTGTCTTGGTGCAGTGATCGACAACCTGCTCCGTGTGCAGACTCCGCAAGGCAGTTGTCGCTGGGTACTGCCAGGTAAGTTCGGGGGGCGAATGAGGCACGTTTTCATCCATGTCGAATGGTGGTGGCGGGGAATTCTGTCGCAGTTTTATCACTTACGCGTACTGTCCAAGCATTCGGCGCCTCGGTTCGTCGTGGACTCGCTCCATGTGGCATGACGGGGGCCGAAATGTGGCCAAAGGAGCGACTGCACCTTCGCCTCGAAATCGTGGGAATGCAGCTCCCCCCAAGGCGGAAGTGTCCGGTGTTGCCGCCCGAACAGTGTTGCGAGTTGAGGCTTCGACATCTCCGACTGGAGCCGGTAAGCGTTACCCCCTTTTCCGACTGAGGTCAACCGCAGCACTGATGGTATTTCAAGCATGCCGGCCTGAAATGCGTGCCCCCTCCCTAGCGGAGCTCTCTGAACGGCATGGAGAAAGTTACACCGGCATCGAAGCTCTGGGCTGGGCGTGGCGCTATCGTGTTTCGCGTTCTGACCGCGCCGCCCAGACAAAACTTCTTCAGTGCACATTCAATCTGGCGATAAGGCGAGAACGACTTGGCGTTCTCGGAGCCCTTAAGGTTCACGCGAGCTGGCGTGGCGTCTAGAGAGCGCAAAGGGGGAGGCAGCACATAGCGCTACTGAGCCCGCCCCACGGCTTCAAGCGCACGCGCACTCTTGAATTCGACTCCAAGCACCGCAGTTCACACCGTTTAATATTTTTTTTTTTTGCCGTCCGTTCTGTCCACCGACGTCCGGTGTCGGAGCTTCATGGCACCTCCAGCAGATGGTGCCCACTTCAACATGAACAGCAGTGGAACGGAGAAGACGCCACGCTGGACCAACCAGGACGACGCAAGCGAGACGGGTGTGTGTCGCGTCACGTCGATGCCTTCCACACTCGCAGACGAATTGCTGTGGTCGCACGCCCGGGCTGTAGCTGCTCCCGCCGTCGACCTGTCCAAGCTTCCCACCATGTCCTTGGGCCAGTGGGACGCAGGCATCGGCAAGCTCAAGCACAAACACGACAGTCTTCGAGCCTTCTCGCGGAAACGCACCGGTCCGAATACCACGGAAGTTCTTGTCACCGGGGAGCTCCAATGCAGCGCAGCGGACGTTGCGGCGCTGCTACGCTGTCCCGGGGAAGGAGACTTCAACGCCACCATGGCGAGAATCCACGGACGTTCCTTTGAGCGCGGCGCGGTTGTTCACCGCGGCACGGCAGCTAACCAGGACGAAGGAGATGACTTGTGTCCGTATCAATGCGTGAAGACGGCAAGCTTCAAGCACCCCCGCTTGGCGCTCTTGGATCCCGATGAGCGCTGGTGCTTCCTGGAGGAGTTCGCGCCCGTATCCCACGACGGGTTCACGCTCTCGCAGCGATCTCTTTGCCCAGATGCGTTGCCACAAGCGGCGCGCCCGCCAATTGAACTGGGTCGACGTCGTCGCGGTTGTGCCAAGAAGCTCACGCACCAGCTCGTGGGGTTCTCTCTGGGCTACTCCGTTGAAACCATCAGCGGGCGCGAGCCTGCCGCCGTGCGTATCGTTTTCTACGGTTGTGCTTCCTCCGAAGACGGTGACAACGCTGACGCCGTCCAAAGGCGCGTGAAGCTGCTCGCCCGTGGCGTTTTGAACCTCCCGGAGCTGGTACAGCGCCGTCAACTAAACGCCCAAGCACCTGCCGGTGCTCGGCTCACGTCCAAGCGCTTGGCATCGTCGCAGTGCGTCGGGTGCTCGCGCAGGTTCCACAAACTGCTGCTGATCAAGAAGACGCCCTGCTATCTGTGTGCGCAGTTCGTGTGTTGGCGTTGCTGGACCCGACAGCCTCTCGACACTGTGTACGGCAGGAAAATCGCAGTGCTCGTTTGCCCTCACTGCTTGGACAGCATCCAGAACTGTAACTACGCAGCTTCCCACGTGGCTGGCCAACGCAGCGGCAGTAGTGCAAGCACTTCAAGTCACGGTTCTGGTGGAGATACCTTTCGCAGTGCACAGGTGCTGTCTGACTCTAACAAGGCAGACGAACCAGGCAGCGCGGTAGTAGCCTACCTGGCAGAAGTGCTCAGCGACGAAATCAAAGAGGAGCCGTCGTCCAAGCCCCAGTCAATCGTCGACCCAGTTGCTGCTGCTCCGAAGTCGCGCGCGGCTGTCCAAGAACTCGCTTCCATGCTCGATGAAGGCGTTGGCTGCGTGTGGACGCACTGCTCTGACAATAATGACGACGTTTCTCCAGCACTGGGGCTCAAGAGCTCGTCGGTGTTGCTCCAAGCCTAAACCCAATTCGCGAGAGAGATGCTGCCGATGGAGGTCTGCATCCTGTTGCCGTGACTCCACGTTGATCCATCTACACGCTTTGCCAGCACCTGTTAATGGGGGATAGACCCATGCACGTGCAGCTTCCGGAGTCCCTGGAGCGCTTCTGCAAATTGAGTCTCATTTGTGGACTACGACAGCCAGCTTTACGCTCAGTCGCGACGGTCTCTCGGTGGTGGGCTCACTGTGCAGCCTGGGCGTTCAACCGCAAGAGAAGATACCGTCAGTCGCAGTACTCGACACTCTTGCACCTCACGCGCACAGCCTCAAGTATCCTCGTGTCAAAGTCCGGAGCCTCCACAAACTCCACAAGCGGGATAACGACCTGCCACCTCAACTCAACATCACCGCTGGAAGTGAAATGAAACCTATGAACCCTGTCGCGTATAAACACATGAAGCGAACTGCAACTCCCCGCTTCCACGTCTGCGTGGTGCGCCTTGTTCCCCATTTCTTCTTCTACCGGTTAGATAAAACCACCACGGAACAACAAGAGATCAAATGTTGCGAGTATCCTTTTTTTCTTTAGGCACGAGTCAGCCAAAGCAAACCAAGGAGAAGGAGGCTTGCTTCTTGAGAACACCAAAGTATTCCACGCCGCCACGTTAGGGTAGTAAATGGCGAGTATGGTAGTACTTTGTCTTCCGCAGAAATGGCCAGCACCACTGTTATTCAGGAACATCAAACCCCGGCGCGACAATTACGTCGGCGGCAAACTCGTCCATACGCGTCTCCAGCTCTTCTGGACAATTCCGACCTTATGCTTGATGAGGCCGCCGAAAGGAGTCAGACACTCGAGTTCAGATGGTCCATTTGCGCAACATTTCCCAGCCATCCTAACTTCGGGTGGAGTTGTGTCACAGACAACGCAGGTCGGCCGTCCAGCATTCGCATTGCAGGTGTCGCAGTCGAAAAGCGACAGTGCGGCCATCCACTCTTGACCGATTCCTGCCTTGCCGTTGTGGATCCGATGCTCCAATTGAGTGGGTATCTGGACGGTGGCAATCCACCACCTCATGTGGAAAATCCAGACGTCGTGGTTGCCCCTGCCAGCAGCTTTCAAGTTACGTTACCCTCCAGTCACAGTAGCACGGCGAAATTGGCAGCTTCGACCATGATCGAAGGTTCGATCACTGGGACGCATGACGTTTGAGTCGGTTGAACCAACGATATTTTCTCCTGAGCACGTGTCCACTACGTGTCCAACATTGCACACCGGGGATGAGCACTGATGGCAGTGGGATTGACCGGCATGAGACGGCCTGTATCGTCCTGTTCTGACGACACTGGTGCCCTACAGCGGTATCCCGCCATCTCGCTCGCTTCGCAATGGATTTCAGTGCGTCAGCAGCTGAGCTCTGCCCAGCTCCCTTCGGCTCGTTGCGGCTGCACCAAGATGAAAGTCCACCCCCCAAGCTCCCGTACCTCTTCTGCCCTCAGCTGCTTGCACCCTCGTGGCTTGCGCGGCAACGGAAAGTACGCCAAATGTTCCACTGCGCTGGCCGCCTGGGAACGAAAGTATCTTTGATTTCGTCGGTTGACCACCGAAAATGTGCAAGAACAACGGACGTCGCCTTCGCGATGCTGAATCAAAGCGCGAAGGTTCTTGGACTTGAAGGCTCAACCGCAGCAGTAGTCTGCATTCTTCTCCGACAGCATTCATGTCCAGTTTCGGTCAACCATCATGCTCAAGGTATTTCAGCTGCCCCCCCCCCCTCCCCTGAACTGAAAAAAACGTACGGAGACTTTCCACAACGTCCAGCAACGCACGTTTTCTCCGCTGGCGCACCGCTGGTGGGTTCTCGCGCTTGCCTTTCGGAGACCCCGTCGGCAGTTTGTGTTCGCGCTCGCTCTACTTCTTCGCTGGCGATAAGGCAAGACGCTCCCATGGTCCAGCAGGTTCAACGGAGCTCTCTCGTGCGAAACCAGATTTGCAAGCACACGCGCAGTCTCGAATTCGCCACATACAAAACACCTCGTCGCGCTTAACACTTGCGGCTCCATCTGTCCACAGCCGTCGGTCGGTCGGTCAAGCCATGGAAATGGCAAGTCGGCCAGATGGCCTCCACTTCAACCAGTTCGCCAACGACAGCGCCACTCGGTCACGTGCCAAGGTCTGCAAATGGCGATCCTACAGCGATGACAGGAACACCGCGACCGACATGAGTCCCAGTAACGACAGCGTTAGCGCTGCGTTTACTCCGGTTGTTGACCGAATCGCACCGATGCCGGCCATGATGGCTTCACACTACCGTCGTGACCTCGAGGACCTGCTCTGGGCACGCACTGAGGCAGTCGCAGCTCCAGACATCGATTTCAGCAGCTTCTCCACCTTGTGGTTGGATCAATGGGAAGCACACAGCCACAGCCGCTGTAACCGGGAAGGATTCCACACGTACTCGCGCCGACTCACTCCTCCGAACACCCCAGCGGCTACTGAAGTGTTGGTTACTGGCGAACTGGCGTGCAGTCTGGCCGAAGCTGCGGCGCTTCTTCGATGCCCCGGACAAGTGGAATTCAACTACGCGATGAGCAGCATGCACGAGCGTTCGTTCCAGCGCGGGTCGGTCGTCCACAGCTTCACCTCGACAAAATGTGGCGCCTCCGATGCATTTCCAGGATGCGAGTTCCTCACGCGGTATCGCTGCGTCAAAACGGCCTGCTT
Source organism: Phytophthora pseudosyringae (assembly GCA_019155715.1). Lineage (NCBI taxonomy): Eukaryota > Oomycota > Peronosporomycetes > Peronosporales > Peronosporaceae > Phytophthora > Phytophthora pseudosyringae. The sequence goes on from JAGDFM010000069.1 coordinate 43,360, forward strand.
CGCTCGCCCACGGCTGGCTCTGTTTGATGGCAACGAGCGCTGGTGCTTCCTCGAGGAATTTGCTCCATTCAGCAGGGGCTCAGCGTCGTCACCGACCGGGTTTACGCTCTCCCAGCGCTCGTTGCAACCTGGTACGCTTCCACGGGCCGTGCGTCCGCCAATTGAACTCGTCCGGCGGGGCCGCAGCCTTGGCTTCAAACGTTCCAACAAGCGCGCGCGCCAGCTTGTGGGTCTATCGCTTGGCTGCTGGGTCGAACCAATTGCGGGGAGTTATCCTGCGGCGGTGCGGCTAGTGTTCTACGGGTGTTGCTCCGATGAGGAACGCGGAGACTTTACTATCGCCCAAAGGCGAATGAGGCGACTCGCTCGTGGCGTGCTCAACCTTCCAGCTATCGTGCGCCGCCGTCGGATGAGTGCTCAGGTTCCTGCTGATGTCTGGTCCATCACTCGGCTGGCGTCGAAACGCCCCTCAGAACCATCTTCGTCGCGATGCGTGAGCTGCTCGCAGGCTCTCCATTTGTTGCTACTGGCCAAGAGAACGCGCTGTTACCTGTGTGCACATTTCGTCTGCTCTCGCTGCTGGGTCCGACAGCCTCTGGAAGCTGCAAACGGCCGTAGTATCTCCGTGATCATCTGCTCCAACTGTATGCACAGCGTCCAGAGCTGCAACTACGCCCACCTTGCAGCTTCCTCTCTGTCTGGCCGTGGAAGTGGCAGTAGCGCCAGCACTTCGAGTCGACTTTCGATGGTTGTCGGGGGACTCGGTGGAGAAGTATCCTTCCACACGACAGAGGTGCTGCCAGACTCTGACGACGCGCCCGAACCGGGCCACGCCGTGATCGCGTACCTCGAAAACATCTTCAGTGGTCACGCAGAAGAAGACGCCTCTGGGCCGACCGAGTCACGGTCCTCTGCAGATAACGGTTCGATGACGCAGACTGCCGTGAACGTTCTCCAGCAGCTTGTGCTCGCGCTCGATGAAGGAGTCAACCGTGTCTTGGCGCATTGCCCCTTGAAAGCTGAAAACCCCGAGGACCCAGAATTTGACGTGACCTTGACACTTCAAAGACTCCGGACCCAGTTCGAGAGGGAAGTCCTGCCTCTGGAGGCGTGTGTGCTTTCCAACGCCGTCACTCGAACATATCCCATCGACACATCGGGTGGAAGTGCACGTGTAGCTGCTGTCCCCGTCGGCCCCATTCCTCCAAATGAAGCGAACCGAATCGAAGCTATCGTCCAGGAGCAGCTCCTGTTTTCAAGAGGATCCGAGGACCTCGTGCTCGTCTGCGAGCTAGCCACGCGTGAATTGAATTGTATGGCCTCTCTGGTGTCGGTCGTCGGAAGCACAATACAGTACGTCCTCGCCAGCAACTCCCCACTCTTCCAAAACGCCGAGCTGCCTCGAGAACATACTCTTTGTCAACATCTGCTGATGGGCGACAGACCCATGTTCGTGCAGTATCCGGAAGCTGATGTCCGTTTCTGCAGCTTAAACCTCGTGGTCGACTTCGGCATCCAGTTTTACGCCGGCTTTCCCATTTTCAGTCGCGACGGGCTTTCGGTAGTAGGCTCGCTTTGCTGTCTCGATGTTCGGTCGCGAGAGATGACGCAGTCGCAGTACTCCACACTTTTGCATCTTACCAGCACCGCGTCAAATATCATTGCCGAAAAGTGCCGCCAACCTCGCATGCTCCAGCCGCTGCAGAAACGCAGGTACGTGTAGTTTCTCGTGTGTCTTGCCTGTCACCTCTCAGATCCTGTTCACCTAAAACCCCAGTCGAGCCGTATCAAGTATAGCGTAAGCGAAACGTATGATGCTTACTTACCTTTCACTCGAATTCTGCGCTTGTTCCAGCTTGAAATTATCGATCTGAAGCACTCAAACACCCACAGTCAGCGTCAATAGGAGCCTGGTAGCAGTGGCTGCATGGCTTGAAGCTGACGAAATAGTGAGTTGTTGCTTTTATTACGGCAAGCAGTCTTCCAAGAAAGAAAGAAGGGGGAGTGAGGCTATAACACGCAAAAGGGCCTCTCCGAGCCTTCTTCTTCTCTTGCTTGCGTCGTTTCACTTGTCATCGCCTGCTCTACATCATGCCGCACTGTTCGGAACAAGACAGACCACAACAACAAAGTCAGGCAACCAAGTCATACGACTGTGGTAAGAGAGGACCACGTACGTTTCCGGAGGGTGGGGCCTCGTCGTCCATGAAATCTGCACGGAGGTCTTCCTCAATTGCGCGCACCTCTTCTGCGGGTAGTCCTTCGCTCGTCATGCTCACTGGAATATCATCGGACGTCGCCAGGACGACAAAGTCACCGTTCGGGTTCAGTGAGAACTTGTTGGCCAGAAAGGAATCCTCGCCCTTCTTGCGCTCGTTCTTGGCGTTCTTGTTTCTCTTGCTAGAGTGCACCGTCAACGTGGACTGTGGCCGCATCACATACGTCGCCGGGAAGCGGAAAATCTGGTCCATCTGGCCACGCACGGTCCACCCGCCGAGCGGCACGGGCTCGCTGCTGGCATTTTTCAACACGATACGGTCCTTCTCCAAATTCAACGCAGCAATTTGCACCGCCGACGTCGATGCTGGTATAGTCTCTGTTTCAATTACCATGCGCTTTGCACGCTTGAGCGAAGTACCATTCGTATTCTCGCTCTTCCGCTTGCGCCCCTTAGTGTTGGGCGTTGCGACGGCCACGCGGCTTTCCTCGCGGTCCAAAATGCGACGGTACTTCATAATCTCAGCATCCAAGGCGATCTTCACGTCCATCAGTTCGTTGAACTCGCGCTCTTTGGCAACCTTGGAAGATCGGAAGCGCTCCAATGTCTCCTCGTACGCCTTGCGGTCCTTCGTCGACTTTGACCGCACTTCACGGTAGTCGCGCTCCAGCTGCGCCACCTTCTCCGTAAGCGACTGTCGGGCCTTCAGACTCTCTTCATAGTCATTGCCCGTCCGGTCCAGCTCTGTCTTGGTGCTCTCGAGCTCTGCTCGCACGTCATCCAGCTGGGTCTGCAAGCTACCCGAGACACTGTCAAAGTGGCTGCGCACTTCCATCTCCATCGTATGCAGTCGGTCCTCGGCGTCCTTCTTCCACTGGGCCTGCGCCTCCATATGCTTGGCCGTCCACTCTCGCCGCAGCTTGGTCAGCTCGCCATCTCTGGTCAAGTCAAAGTCCGCGCTCTTCTTCCGCAGCTCCTCCAGCTCCTGCGTGGCGTCACTCAGCGCTGCTACATGGCCGCGCATCTCGCGCTCCATCTCCTTCACCCGACGTCTCGCCGAGTTAAGCTGCGTGGTCTGCTCCGAGAGCGCTTCCTTGGCCGACTCGGCATTGGCCTTCTCTCGGTCCAGCTGCACTCGCAGCGTCTCCACCAGCACTTTGGCCTGCCCCAGCTCCGTCTGCTGGGCTCGGAGCTTCACCAGCTCCTTGTGCTGCTCCTGCTCGAGCGTCTGCAGCCGAGCATTCTGGTCCATCTCATCGTCCAATTTCCTGTTTAAACCAAAGCATACCATGAGTAAACCCGTTAAAGGCGTTTAAACAACTATAACAGCGCCACGTACTTGCGAGTCTCCTCGAGCTCCTTGGTCAGTCGGGAGCGCACGCTCTCCATATCCTGCTGCATGCGCTGCTTAATGGTCTCCAGCTCTCTCTCGGCGGCGTGCTTGGCCCCCTCCAGCTCGTTCACGCCCAGCACGTACATCTCCAGGCGGGAGTTAAGTTTCTGCAGGCGTAAAATCATGTTAAAACACGCAGTAAAAACGTCGTTACTCGGCCCGAGAGCGTTCTTGGTCTCTATGGGCCGCATTCAAGCGCGAGAGGCGGCGTTTCAACGCACCTGGAGCGAGGCCTTCTCCTCCATCCGCTTGGACTTGATCGGGGACAGCTCCGTCGGCATCGTGGACGCGGAGAGGCGGCGCAGGAAGGAGGGACGATGCGGAGTGACGAGGAGTGAAGGCGCCAAAAAGGGCTTTCAAACGGTGACTTGCGGTTTGTATGCATATGTGGGGTGGCGCACCCAAATGAGACAGTACGAAACTAACAAAAGCTTATTTTCGGGGGGGGGGAATGTAGCCATTTGATCGTAGTTGAAGGTGTTTCGAGCTGCCACGGCAATGGCTCTACTTGGATACGTACCTCTCGAACAGCGAGGTGAAGTAGTTCGGGTCCGTGATGGCCGCGAAGGGCTCCACCCGCTGGAGGTACTTGCCGCGGCTCGTTTCGAAAGCCACAGCAGCACCCGAGCGCGCGTCACGCACGTCCACAATGTGCGAGTGGTGCGCCTCGATGTGGTCGTCAAAGAAAACGGCAACATCGTCGTCTTTCTCCGCCTTCTCCCCATCGATGAGCAGCAACTTGCCGTACTGGCCGTCCTCGGCGTGAGCGCTCCACCACTCCCAGTAGTCACGAAGGGCAAGGGTGCCGGCACCCTGCAGCATGCCTTCGAGAGTCTCCTGGATAGGCTGGAACCCTCGAATCACCTTCACATCCGGATCCGATGCAGCGTAGAAGCTGTTCGGCGCGCTGGCACCTTCCTCCGCGAGCTTCGAAGAGAACGGCACCTTGGTGAGCGTTCCCACCGCCAGCGCCGTGCCATCAGCCTCAAATCCATCACGGTAAAACGTGCCCACGCGACGCGCGCTCGGCTCCAGCTTCAAACGGAACCGCTCAGGCAGCGCCGGCAGACCCACGGGGTGCTGTCCGTCCACCAGCAGCTCCAACTCCCTCGCGACCTCGACAATATCATCCCCAAACGTCCTGAACACGAGCTTCACATCCAGCTCCTGCTCCGTCACCTTGGGGGACGCCAAGTAGGACAAGAACTGCAGGAACGACGGCAACAAGTAGTAGCGACCCTCGCTCCAGGCCTCCTGCAGTCGGGACTTGGGCAACGTCGCCGCCAACTGCTTGGCCGCTTCACGCTGCCCCCCCTCGGGGAAGTGCAGCCTCTGCATCACGTCCTCAAATGACCCGCGGACCCGACGACCGGGCGCTTCGTCTCCGCCAGTGAACGCCGACTGCAATGCCGTGCGTCTCTTCTTGGCGGCCTTGTTCACGGCCTTGATCTGGTCGATGTCGCTGCCCTGGGCCGTGGCCAGGCTCTGGTACGGGTGGGCGTCGTCCACGAACTGTTTGTACGAGATGAGATTGGGTCCGTTAGTGGCTTCATCCACCGGGGGCTCAATGGACGAGACGTCCGAGACGCAAACCCACTCGGACGGACTCGAGGGGTTCACGTAGCCCCACGTGCACTCCGAGAGCAGGTAGTCCACCGTGTTCTCCATGGTGCGGCCACCGGCAGCGTCCGACATGAGGACGGTGCGGTTCAGGTCGAAGTGCAGCACCACGCTGCGTCGCTTGCTGGCCGCCATGAGGATCGAGGAGAGCGTGGTGGACGACGAGGGAGGGTGGGGGGGTCTGCCAAGTGGTGACCAGGGTTCTCAAACCAGGTTTTAGAATAAAAGGGTTCTGGGTATATTGCACGACCCACCCACCCAGTGAATTCAGAAGCAGGGTTTACTGGGTTATTTATAGAAGCAGAAAAACAGGTGCTGTGGCGATGCTCACACAGTTACCCGATGGACGCCGCCATCTTACCTTGTCAGCTTTCGGCCGCGTGTTTGCACTCGCTGCATCTATTCAGCGTCATCTTAACCCCAACTAAAGTTATCTTTAAAATGAGGATAGAAATTAATGCATTGAGTTCATCAGAGAAAGTAACACAATACACCTTACCAAAAAAAAAAAAAAATAGTAGAAATTGATGCATTGACCTCGATTTCCTGGAGACTATGTCCTTTTAAGGTTTACAACAAACCTGAAGTAAGGACAAAACTCGAGGGTTGCATGGCACACGAGACTCCACCTTGAATGGGATTTCAAAATAACTTGACTATACTGTTGGATTTATGGATTTTTGTCCTTAAGATAAGGACAAATCAACTCGGTGGTAGATACTTCGGACACCCAGGGGGCGACGTTTTCCTCAGCAACTCAAACGTGTGACGAGGAGCCGAAACTATGGTTAGACAGAGCAAATAGAGGCCTACGTGCTGGTACCATAATACACGAATATCTAGTGAGACTCTTGCTTGAGTTCAAGCAAGAGTCTCAACTTTTTGTCCTCTTTTACTCCTCTTTTTTTTTCTTCTACCGTATATGTTGCAATGCTGAAGACAAATGCTTAAGTGCGCTACCTTAGACTGCTTTAGCGTGATATCAAGTGTCTACAAGATGAACCAAACGCAGAACCAACCACCTTACAAATCTGATGTTTTGGGAAAAGTAGCGAACCACACTTTGTGGGACTGAGTCACCAACAATTGATGAAAGAGCACACTTTTCCCCAAACCACCTTTAACCACCCCCCAAATCTTCTATAGCCTCCACAAATCACCTCTAACCGCCCCAAATCGACCTATTACTCCGATTAATCCAAAGCATCAGTGACGTCATCAAGCTATAAAAACCCTTAAATTTTAACCCACCCACCCGTCAAATATCCAGCACCCACACACCTTTCCTCCAAATTGTGGGTATTTTAGAACCCTGGTGGTGACCGCAGCTTTTAAGATCTGATAATCTCTCGCATCAAAATCTGTTGTCAGTGTTATCTGAAAAGCTCATCTGGTACAAACGAACGCAGAGCTCAATACAAAAGTCGAAGGTGCGTTCATTGTGATTCCAAGCATTGTACAGTACAGTACTATGTCTTGCGCGGTGAGGGATGCGGTCAAGTTGCCACCTTCTTCGACGTGGACGGGCAACCAAAACCGTCTTGGTCGACGAAAACGAGGTCAAACTTTCGCTTATTCACCTCCATGACGAAAAACGCAAGAAGACCGACGAAAGGCCCAAGAACATGGCCACGGGGGTGACTGTGACTGCAACTGGAAAACACAAACGTGGGGGTGCCAGTTGTGCCGATCACATAATTATGCCGATGGCGGAAATGTAGCCATTTCGGGGTGTAAGGAAAACAGTTTGTCCATTTGTGTACGCTGGTTATCTCTTGCGGTTTCCCTTCTTCCTCGATCTCGACTTGGGGGCTGTTTTCTTCTTCTTGGGAGTCTGCTCCTCTTCCTCGTGATCGTCTTCGCCAGTTTCTCCCTCCTGGTCATTCTCCTTCTCGTTGCCATCGTCCGCGGAATGCAGGACTTCGCTGACACTGTGTTCTTCCTCGTCACCACTCGCAGCACTGTCTTCTGTGCCGGTTGCAGCTGCAGCAGCGGCCGCCGCTCGCCGCTTTTGCTGACGTGAGCTCGTCCGTGTCGCTGGCATCGACGGGCGACGCCTGCGTGTAGGTGCGCGCTTGGCAGGAGTCTTTGGCGATTTGCCACGTCCACGAGGTTTGGTGTCTGCTTCCGAAGCAGAGATGTCGTGGCTTTCTGATTCACTGACTTCTTCGCTCGCAGAAGCCGCAGAAGCGGATGCCCCACGGAAGCGCTTTCGCGGGTTGAGAGAGGACGGCGACGGAGCTGCTGAGCTAGTGCCGTCACTGGTGATACTCGTACGTTTTCGGATTCGCGTTGATGCGCGCGTGGGCGTAAGCAGCGGAGTGCCAGATGGTTCCCCGGTGGCTGCCTTGCCACTAGAATCATGGCTGTCGGTGGTCTCTGTCGCTTCATGGTCCTTCTCATCTGCAGTAGATTCCTCTGTCACCTCGTCCTTTCCATCATCACCCTGGCACTCCTCACCTTTAATATTGTTCTCTACTTCCTTCTTTCGAGCAGCGGTTTCTTCCGTTTCCTTGCGAGCAGCCACTTCCTCCTCCTTACGAGCAGCAGCCTCCTCTTCAGCGTCACGAATCTTCTGCAGCAGAGTAGCCTCCTTCTTGACGCTAGCTTTACGCAGCGTTTCCGTAAGTGTCCTCGCAAAGTGCAACAACTCCACACCCTTCCGTCTCGCTTCCGGCTGCTCTCGCTGCTCCGCATCCGTCACCACATGCTGGCAGAACAAGTACACCTGCTCTGCAAACTGCGCCCATTCGCAAATCGCGCCCCCCACAACGCGATCATGAATCTTCTCCAAGTCCACCTGCTCCTCCCCGCCCTCCTCCTCCATCTTCTCCCCCGCCTCGCCATTCGTCGAAAACATGGCTGGATCCACACCCTTGCTCTTCGCAACCGACACAATCTTGGACAGCACGTCCAGCAGCATACTCTTCCGCAGCGCCTTCAAACTCGCCAGCGCAGCCTCCGCCTCCTCCTTCTCCGGATTATTCTCCTCCTTGTGCTGCTCAACCTTCTCCTCGTCTCCCTTGCTCTTATTTTCTTCAGCATTCTCTTCCACCTTTTCCTCTTCCTTCTTGTCCTCCTCTTTACTCTCCACCGTCTCCTCAGCCTTCGTCTCCTCCATCACCACATCAGCGTCAGCCTTCGTCTCCTCTTGCTCCACCTTCTTCTCCTTCTTCTCCGCCTTCTCCTCCTCCTCCTTCACCACCACAACATCTGCTCTGGGTGAGGGCGTGGGCGTCCCGTCACTTGCAGACTGCGAGGCGTCCCCCCCGTCCGGGTCTTCAAACCTCCTCCTGGGCCTCGTCCTTGGCCTCTTCCGCTGGCCCCTCACCCGCTCCAGCGCCGAGTGCACAGGCGTCTTCACGTCCGCGTCCTCCTTTCTATGCGCCACTTCCTCCTCTCGTCGTCTGGCGGCTTCGAGCTGGTCCACGAGCGCCGCGAGCTCCGCGGAGGCGGCGGTCGAGGCGGGCGTCCACAGAGCCAAGAGCGGCGCGAACTGAGGCTCCGGGAGCGGCGCTTCGCCTGCTGCGACGGCCACTGCGAGTGCGGGCAGACTGGCGTCCTTCTCCCCGGCGCAGAGGGCCGCGATCTCCGCCTGCAGGTACGCGATGGCCTCGTCCAGCTGCGGGAGCGCAGCTTGGGCCTTCATCGTCGGTGTCGGCTTATTTTTGACTGGGAAGTTGTATGGGAGGGGGTCGAGTTGTTGAATTAGGGGACGATTGCAGATTTTGATGGTATCTCCTGGCCGTGGCCAGGAGGGAAGTTATACTTTCAGGCCACCTGTGTGGGAATAGTTCGTTGACATCTAAGCGAAGCACACAAAGTATTATTGCTTAGCATTTTCGCCAGCCTCGTTGTTCTCCTCTCAAATCAGCTCCCTCGACAGAATCATCTGAAGTTTGAACAATGCTTCCGCCGCACTTGGCCGTTTGCTAGGGTCTACTGACACGCATGCACTGCCTAGATCCACCATCGACAGCGGTCCAGCATTAGAAAACCTTACGCTAACCGCCCCCATTGCCACTCGTTGCAGAAGGGTAGCGTCTGTCATCTGGCGACCGTGTGACTGGTGCAATTCCTCCTTTGCCTGTGCGTACGGCAACGTGTGGAGGTCCAGCTCACTCAACACGACTCCAAAGGAGAAAATGTCGGCCTTATCGTCGTACTGTTCGCCTGTCATCACCTCTGGTGCCATCCACAGCGAAGTACCTACGCCTGCTGTCATTGTCCGGTCAAGTCGTTCCCGCGAAATCCCGAAATCGGTCAGCTTGGCCTCGTGCATTTCATTCAGCAAAATGTTGCGCGATTTTAAGTCGCGATGAATCACTGAGGGCTCCAGCGAGTGTAAGTACGTGAGCGCATGAGCCACGTGCAGCGCAATGGTTACCTTCTCCCGATCAAAACCCACGCAATGTCCAGACTTTTCGTAGTTGCTCAACAGCGTGCGCAAATCTCCGCCACCCATGAACTCCAGCACCACACACAGATCGGAGAGAGAATCCCACGCAACGCCAATGAAACCAACAATTCGCGGGTGCTCCATCATTGCAGTCAGTCTCGCTTCCATCAGAAACTCGTTCACCTGCTTGATGTCGCGACGTGTGCTTGGGAGCAGCATCTTGACTGCGACTTGCTCGTCATTGTAGATTCCAGCATAGACCTCGCCGAAAGCCCCACGGCTGATGAGCGTGAGAGCACGAACCTTTTCGCGAGGAACCCGATTGGCTGTGATGATATCATCGTTCCACAGGCCCGTTTGACCTTGGTTCGCTCCGGAGCGACGTCTTTGAGCAACGACAAGTCCTAGCACGACTATACCCACGGCAATGCAAGCAGCAATAATACCGACGATAGTTGGCGAGCTCAGTCCATCAACAGTTGCATTGTCCGTGGCGCTCGCCAGAGATCCACTTGACAACCACATTTGGACACTTTGCTCGACTTCAGGCTCGCACCAAACACTTCCTTGCATGCCATAATTAACTTCAGCTGAGGAAATCTTGCGGCAAGGGACAATAAATGCTGCGCCATTCGGACAAGTGTCATCGCTCATCGGCCACGAGCCCTTCTGCGCCAGCATGTAGATAGTTGTGTTGTCGCTGCTGCTAGTGCCGTTGAACTGGAACAGCTGCGGATCAATAGTATCATCAATCTGGCCGTCCATGGCCCACATCGGGCCACCGGTTTGCTTGAATGTGACACTCGACGGCTCGCTTTCGGGACTCAGCGCGCACAGAGTTTTCGTCTCCACGTAACTTGGATCACACGTTGACTCCGTAAAGGTGATGACGTTGCTTTTGCAGTTCTTGATTTCGCATAAGGCGGAGTCGTCAAAGGTCTGTGCCGTCGGGAAGATGCTGCTCATGGTGCGACCGCACTGCACGTAAACCTGCACGTATTGGTCTGAACCGGAGACACGTACCAACCCAGCGCCCCAAAGCATGGCGCGTTGCAGGTTGGACGGGAACGTGGTGAAGTTGGCGACGGTACGCACAAGGCCTGTAAGCGCTGAATTGAGTTTCGAGGGGGCCATCGGCTGGGTGATGGCCGTGCTATCGTACAGTTGCGACACAACTTCAGAGCTTGCCTGTGCAGGGGTGAATTTCGTCGCCAATGCTGCTAATACGAAGACAAATAGCATGATGAGGCGGCGGCGGCGGCGGCGGAGGGGGGGGGGGGGGTGGGCGGGGATAAACCAAAATGGTGGCCCGCCCCGCCCCCCCCACCCCCCCCCCCCCCCCCCCCCCCCCCCCCCCCCCCCCGCCCCCGTGTCCGGGAATAAACCAAAATGAGGCCAGCGACGCATGCTACCAAAACGTGTTTGCCATCGATAGGTGCGTATCACACAGGCTTTCAATGTCAGTCCAGCCCCAGGCGACAGTCCATGTTTTTTAAAAGCCGCGATGGCCATTGGCCTTTCGATCAGTCCAGCCCGGCGAAAGTCGAAGTGAGACCAAATGTGCAACATCTTCGGTAGCAAAATCGTATTCCAATTGCGATCTTCGACCTTCGTAGATTGCTGTGCCGGCCACGACTTGATATCAGTGAAAAATGTTCACGGATGGTCGTTGCGGGCGTTCACTCGTTTCTGAGCTTTAGGGTTTGCTTCCGCACCTAACCATCGAAGAGCAGAGGTTAGCATTTTCCATGAGGATATCTCGGGCTGCGCCAGAATCGGAAAAAAAAAATATTTCCTTGTTTCTCCGGGTAGCGAAATGCCACAAGATTTCTCCATGAGGCCGTACATGGCAGCAATCCGCGGTAGAACTTCATGGCAGCTGAGGTGATGCCGGCTTTCTCGATATCACAGACGCTCGAAGTTGAAGCCGCGCATACAAACTCCGAGTGTTCGTCTACATGACCCGCTTTCTTATTCGCCGCACAAGTCATTTGTCCATCGCCAACAGCACTAATACCCATGCAGTTCTCGCTCAATAAGCTTTGTACTCGCGACGAATGGAAGCTGCCAAGCTTCAGCTCGATGTTTCCAGACGTAACCCGCAGTCGATCGGCTTCCGACGCCTTGTCCATTGACGCTTCGATGACGCTGGGTGGACTACCACCACTCAATGCGTTGAACAAGACGACGGGCCAGGGCGACATGAAGATCGAAGACATTTCCAACCCCGACGGCGATGCTGCTGCAGATTCCAACGAGATCTTGACGGCCTTCGCGCGTCTTGACGCCGAAGCTGCAGAATCCGACACATCGTTACCGCTCGAGCTCCAGTGCCGCTATCGCCAGGGAAAGTGTTCGCAGCCACGCACGTTCAAGAAGAACGGGGCGATGCACAGCTTCTGCGACTACCATCGCCAGCTTTCCGTGCGTAACCAACGAGTGTTTGATCAAAAGAAGCGACGCCATCAGGAGCCTGGAGTCGAAAACCAGCCCAGACGCTCGCAACGGCGGAGCACGGCGAATGTCTCCAGCTGCAACGATGTCCTGCAACAGGAGCGTCCTGAAGTGAAGAAGCGGCCCAAGCGCAGACGCCGAACGGTGTAGTGGCAAGCAGCTCGAGATTCATAGCAACCCCCTTGTGCCCCCTGGTCACCATGCAGCAAAGCAATACAGTACCCCCCCACACACACAGAGAATCATCGACCAAGGCATTGCAGAACAAATACAAGCGTCATAACTATCTAAGCAGAAGAATCGCATGGATTAACTTACTCTCACAACGCGATCCACTTCGCACTCGCGGTGTCTCGACGATCCTATCAAACACAACGTTCCCAGTCATTATCGAGTGGGTACGGGTCCTGCCTGGATCGCCTCCTCTGCCAACGCTCTAGCTTAGTCCACAATGATCGACCACGGGTGCTCGCGACGGCCGTACTGGATGTCCGACAGCTCCTTCCAGACACGCTCCGCCAGCTTGCCGGACTTGCCGTCCGTGCCCTCCAGCGGGATGGCCAGGTCCTCGTCCATGTAGTTGATGGTCGAGACGGGGGAGACCACGGCAGCAGTGCCGGAGCCGAAGACCTCGAGGATGCGGCCCTCCTTGCTGGCCTTCGTCACCTGCTTCATGGTGATGTTGCCCTCCGTGACCTTGAACTCGTTCCACTCCCGGGTCAGGTGCAGGATCGAGTCGCGCGTGATTCCGGGCAGGATGTCGCCACGACTGAGCGGCGGGGTGATGAGCTCCTGCTCGCCCTGCTCGTTGACCCAGTGGATGAACAGGTTCATGGTGCCGACCTCCGTGATCTCGTGCTCGGGGCCGAAGAGCCACAGGTTCTGCGAGTAGCCCTGCTCGTGGGCGTCGTACTGCGGCAGGATCCCGGGCGCGTAGTTGGCCCCCACCTTGTAGCCGCCGGTGCCTCCGGGCCAGGCGCGGATGTAGCGGTCGGTCGCGCACAGCTTGACGGGGTTGAAGCCCTCCGGGTAGTACGGGCCCACGGGGGACAGGATGATGAAGAGCTTGGCCTTCTCACTGGCCCCCACGCCGATCGACGCCTGCGTGCTGATGCCCGTCGGACGGATGTACAGCGAGTAGCCCTCGCCCCGGGGCACCCAGTCGCGGTCCAGGCGGATGAGCTCCGCCAGGCACTTGGTGAGCTCGTCCCCGTCGAACTCGGGCAGCAGCAGACGCTTCATGGAGCTGTTGAGGCGCTTCATGTTCATGTCCGGGCGGAAGAGGCGGATGCGACCCTGCGCGTCCACGTACGCCTTCATGCCCTCGAAGCACTCGAGCGCGTAGTGCAGCACGGCGCTGGCCGGGTCCATGGCCAGGGGGCCGTACGGGTGGATCACCGGGTTGCCCCAGCCTTTGCCCAGCTCCCAGTCCACCTCCAGCATGTGGTCCGTGAACGTCTTGCCGAACTTGAGCTGCTCCTTGGGCAGCTTGGCCTTGGGGCTCGTCGTGCGCTCGACCTCGAGGCTCGAGGCGCTGATGTCGGGCCCTGTGGAGAAGGCGGCGGCCGCGCGCGGAGACGCCACGCGGCCCAGAGTCTTGGCGCCGCGGGCGATCATGCTTGCAGAGATGCTTGAGCACGAGACGTCGAATCGAGGAATGACAGGAGATCGGAGACCGAAATCGGAGATCACGTGACGGGCAACTTAGTGAAGAGCGTGAGCGGCGGAACAATATGCAGAGATTTGTATGGATCGGAGAGTTGTGCGAGGTGTAGGATTGGTCCAAGAGATTTTTCTTGGCTGCGCAAACGGAGCAGGGCGCGTCGACGAAGTGAGGGAAATGGCTACAGAGCCCGACTGACATCAACAAACTCGTTATTAGGTCGATGGATCAGTTGGATTAAAATTCTCTAGGTGCACACACTCCGAGCTCCGAGCTATTCAAGCTTGCCCGGACTTTAGGCTGGCGCATTTCACGCGGCCCCAGCTTAGTTACTAGCAGCGTGTCGCATCAGCAGCACCCGTGGCAAGGGAGTTACACTTCCTTGGAGACCTTCCCGTCGTGGTGCTCAGAAGCAGCCGTGGGCAGCTTGCTCGTAGATGCCGAGGCAGCGGGGGTCTTGGGGCCGTCCTTCGGTGCCTCCGCGTGGCCGTCCTCCTTTGGCGCGTGAGACTCCTCCTTGTGAGCATGATCTCCTTCCTTGTGAGCATGCGTCTCCTCCTTCTTGTGTTCATGGTGTTCGCCTTCCGTGTGAGCATGGTCATGTCCGTCGTGGTGCTCTGCCTTGTGATCGTGGGTGTCACCCTCCTTGTGTTCATGGTGTTCGCCTTCTTTGTGAGCATGTGCCTCCTCTTTCTTGTGCTCGTGGTGATCTCCTTCCTTGTGAGCATGATCATGGCCGTCGTGGTGCTCTGTCTTGTGAGCGTGGGCGTCATCCTCCTTGTGCGCTTCCTCCTTGTGGTGCTCAGCCTCGTGCGCGGCAGCCGGGATTTCCTTCGCGCTCTTACCGTGGGCATCTTCGGCAGACGCACCGCCCTCAGCCCAGATGGACTTGAGCTTGGAAAACTTCTCGGAGTCGTCAGCTGCCGACTCCATGACGGCCTTCGACTTGAGGAACTTGTCCTCGTCGTACTGCGTGTGCTCGATCGACCCAGCGGCGCCCATGGCTAATGTGAAGCGGTATTTGCTGCGTAGGCTTGGGTAAAACGTTGAATGGAAAGCCAAGTGGGCTTCGCACGGCAAAAGTGCAACCACGTCCAAGGCAGAAATAGGATGCTGAGGTCGTCGTAAGTGGTCGCCTTGTCTTCTTGTCCAATTCAGACCAAGAGCATCAGCAACGCTTCTAAGATTAGCGTGCACTCAACTTGGCCCCTGCGGCGAGTCTCAATGCGAACAATCGTTATTCTCCGTCACAGAGCGGTCTTCTATCTAAACTTAGGCTTTTGAATCCTCTCAAGAAGAACTACACGTACAGACTCGTCGGTAGCGGTAGTGTGCGCGTCACCACCCGCCTGGCTGTGCATACTTTGCATCAAAACAACTTGATGTGATGCAGCAGTGTTCATGTAAATGGCTACATCGTGTAAGGTAGCCAACATGATTAGGTGCTTCGTGCTCATGCCCCTAGTCTTTTTATCGTGCATGGCTACTTCTACACGTCTAGTATATACGCGAGCAGCTCGGGCGACTGCTGTCGCAGGGCGATGGCAAACATGGCTGCCATCGCCGATCCGACCAGCCACGTGATGGAAGCCGCGAGGTGGAATGCCAAAGCATGCAGCGCAACCGAACTCCCATCCAGTTCGCTGACCGACCGACGCAGAGTCACGTCAATGTAGATGGCGACTGCAGCAGCCACAACATGCGCGAGGATGTGGCGGTAGATGCGCAGAATGCTCAATTTGCAGATGCCGAGCTGGTCCTGACGCTGCTCCACCTTGGTGACCAACGCTTCGCGCTGCGCTTGAAGCCCGAACTCGCCGCGCTCAGCCAGGTCCAGCACGTCCTCCGAAATTTCGTCCCGTGACGTTCGTTGTCGCTCGATGCGCGTTTCGGAGAAGCGTCCAGCTGCAGCCCCGAGCTTGTACACGCAGTGGATAAACCACAGCGAGAGGACTAGCAGAACCACCGACAGATCTGTGTGGGTCGACATCTCCAGAGTCTGGCCACTCAGCATCTCGGACTTCTGCACATAGTAGAACGTGTGCAGTGCCGCCCCACCTACAGCACAGAGCAACGCGGTTACTGCGATGGATGGCAGCAGGAACACCACGCGTCGAATGAAGTCGGTGCCGCTGGTCGGGAACGCGAAGAGGAGCAGGTGGAATGTCACTCCTCGGAAGAGGTTGAACGTGGTCTTGGCAGCAAGGGATATCAGCAACTGCACCGGGTTTGTGTATCGTGCGTGAATAGTAAACGGATCTATGCTCAGCGCTATTTCGTCGAAACTCAGGGACTTGTCATTCAGCAGACAGTAGAAATCGAATCGATTCAGCAGCGAGGCGTAGTTTACCAGTGTCATGAACGTCACAACGAGGGCCCAGCCCATTGCCATCGCTAAATGCCGTCGCATTACACGCTCTTGTTGGTATTCCTTCAAGTCAATGAAGCTGATCAAAAGGAATAACCACCAGAAAAACTCATTAGATGCACCACAAGATACAAGCAATTTGTGGAGCCAACTTACTCATCTTGCAGTGCAGACAACTTTGAACGCAAGCACCGAAGCACCAAGAGGGCACATCCCGCCGTCAGAACAGCCTTCGATACCAACAAGGCCATGAGCCATGCGCGATCGGTTGCCATCACATCTGAAGGAATCAGCAAGTACTCAGAGGGATCCGAAGACGTCGCATTGTGTAACGCAGGACGTTGACAGAGTCCCCAATCGACCTGCTGATTTACGTACATCGCAGTCATGTGCTCTTCGTTCTGTAGCAAATCGTTGGAGGTGTCCTCGTGCAACGTCAGCATTTCATCCATCTCCACCATGAATCCAAAGAAAAACCAAGTGTATATCAGCAACTCGGCCGCTAAATTGAAGTAGTAGCCCATGAGCTCAAGCCACGTACTGCTTAGAGGGGCAGTAAACGCTGGTTTCCCATCGACCATTAGTGCGTGAGTGCAAACCTCGGCGAAGACGTCATTGTTGCCACCGTTAATACGAACCGCGACCTTCTCATCGCGGTGAATCCACGCCACCTCGCCATCTAACTTGGACACTTCCTTGCACGGACCTTCGACGATCATTTCTACCTCAGTACCAATTCGCAAGCGACGTAATGATAGCCGAACTCGGTCACTCGGCACGTTTTTCTCCTTTCGACCGTCTTCATACCGGATCGTATACGTCTTGTCCATTTCATTCGAGCTCACAACCGTACCAAGGAATACTTTGGAGCCATTCGACACTTCCACTGCACTGCCAGCTTTGAGCGTGCCCGCAGGCAGTTGAATGGAGGGCATCGATAAACCATCCAGCACGCCGTCCAGCATTCCGCTGAATGGCATCCGAAAGAACCGCGCTTGAATGTCCGAGTTTTTTACTTCTTCCCGCTTACTGTCACCGTTAGGTCCAACGTATTCTACAGTGCAGCATGCATTTGACTTTGCTTTCATGATGACACCATCTTTCCACAAAATGCGCCCTGTTTCCTTGTCGGTGCGACGAAAGCGCACGTTCATTCCTCTACGAAGTATTGGGGGAGAGAACAGCGAAAGGCTTGGTAAGCCTGGCAAGCCGTTCCAGGACGGGAGGGAGTAATCGAGCCACGGCACAGCTCGCAGCTTCCCAACAGAGAGCTGTTTTATCATGGTTCCATCTAGCAAGTCCTCAACGTCGTAGAGTGTCCTGCCAGTGCTCTTGGACGCTTTCAGTATGATCCCCTTCCGCTCCGTACCGTCCTTTGTGCGATAATATACGTGCGTGTTCAGCTGAAATGGCACGAAATTACGATTTGTCCCGCCAAAGAGGCGACCAAACGCCGTGGTGGGACGAACAACGTCGAGAGGAATGCGCTTTGACACTTTCTCAGTGTCGCTTTCGTGCTCCACGTCGCACATTCGCTGCTCCCTGTTCAGCATCTTGATACGGCCACGACGAATACGTCCACTTTTATCTTCGAATTCGACTAGTTGATTTACGCTCAGCTGTAGAAATCCCGCTCCACCATTCCGGCCCTGAAAGCGGCCCTGTCGAGCACGTCCAATACCGCCATCACTGTCTTCCTCGCTCGTATCCAGATCGCGCTTACTTTTGTTGCCTCTTGCTTGCGCTTTCCTTTTCCTTGTGGCACGTTTGTCATCTTCATCGTCGCTGTCCCCGTCGTTGTCCTCTTCGCCATTTGCATTTTTATTTGACTTCTCACTAGAGGGCTTACCGCCGCTACGCTTGCGAATATTCCTCCGCTCCACATTCTTCGCAACCTCGTCTTCATCACCTTCGAGATCAACATCGTATCTGCCATTGCTGCGAACTCTGCGAATCGTACCGTCGCACCATTCGCCTTTGTCATTCTTGAACTGCACAGCTGAACCGACTTCTAACTCGGGGCTATCATCATCTCCTTTCTTGTCTCCTTCACCTCCATCCTTGTCTTGACGCATATGAGCCCTCGTCTTCTCTTTGCCCCGATCAGAAGGCTCGATGCGGTTTTTCAGTACATTCTTCTCCAATTTGCCTGTTTCATCATATTTCACCGTGTAGTCACCGTTGCGATGCTGCCGAACTATGATTGCCCCGAGAGAGTCCCCATCTTCACCGCGAACGCGGACCGCTGTCCCCTCTTTGAAGGATGTCTTGCGGTCATTCCCACTACCATCAGCTTCGGAGCCCATGGTCTACCACCCGTTACACGTTGTGTGAGATTGAAGCGCGCGACTTCGCTGCAGCATTGCATCGCATCGGTGCTTGCTACACCACTATTTATGGTGGGTCAGCAGCAACACACCTCTCAACCGCTCCAGCATAAATAGTCACCCCACGACCAGCTCACGCCACAGGTCTGCCACCGTCGCACGATCGTTGCTGGTTAGCGTCGCGTTTGCCGCTCCTCCGAGAAAAATGGGTGGATTCTCCTCGCACGACTTGCGAGCTTACCAGACTGATGGCGAAGCTGCCTCCGACACGGACTACCGGGGGTCACTTCGTATGCTGACTGATATGCTCACACGCCAGCACGCCGTGAAGAAACATCGCGGTAAGTTACTCGTTCTAGGGCTCGACGGCGCCGGCAAGTCAACGTTGGTGAATCACCTCTCACGCATATCCATTGGCGATGACTTGACCCTGTACACCGCCAAAGGCCTCGAGCTTCCTTCCTACTTGTATCCAGACCCGACGAAAGTACTACAGACTGCAAGCTACCGTGTGGATAGCAGCGATAAATACTTGCAACTCGTAGATCCACCCGGGCGCCGTACGTGTCGACCAAAATGGTACAGCGCCACCGGCGATTCATCAGTCTTCGGAGGCAGCAGCAACAATCTTAACAACCTCGCCCCAACAGCTGTCACCACCACGTTCCAAACCACGCTTCCCATCGTCGCCGTGCTTTTCATCGTCGATGCCGCAGACCCCACCCGCTTCCCGATCGTCTCCACTGAGCTCGTCCGCTTCCTGAAGCACAAGTCCAAGCACAAGGCCTTCATGAACGCCCAACTGTTCCTTGTGTTCAACAAAACCGATCGCTTCATGCCCCCGCTACCCGCCGAAACCCCGGAAGAGCCTCAATCCAAAGAGTACCAGCAACTTCTCAACAACCACAAGCAACACCAACGTGCCGCGATGCGCGACGCTCGTCGAGAGCTCCGAAAATGTGTCGACTACGAGCTGAAGATGGATCGCCGTCGTCACCCCGTCACCAGATCTTCCACCACGTTATCCTCCGCCTCCTCCTCCAAGTCAAAGTCGCCTCTCCTGTTCACAGCCTCCGCAGCAGTAGCAGCAGAGCTGGAGCCCCCAGACAATCAAACAAGACGGAACAGTCACTCTTCTGGAACTCCAACGGCGAGTAATTCCCCCGCAGTGTCCGTCCTCTTCACGAACGTCGTCGAGTGCTGCGCTCAAGACCGAGACAGCGTCCGAGCGCTGCGTTCTTGGCTCAAGGAGGAGCTCACGAAGGCCCCGGCCTCCGCCTAATTATTTCATTAGAATCTTCTTCTGATCGTTGTTTTTTATCTCGTTTTCTTCCTCCTCCTCCGACTCGTCGTAGTCATCGTCTTCATCGTCCGGCGGGGGGCGTTTCTTGCTCTTGTCGTGCTTGATCTTCTCCTCTTCCTTTGAGATTTCCTCCTCCAGAGCACGCAGAAGCTCCATCTCTGCGTCGGGCTCTGGCGTCTTGGTCGGAGAAGCGTCCGTGCGCGATCGCTTAAGCAGTTGGCTGGCCTGAGGCGGCAGTGCGGAATCGAGTGCGCGCTTCCTGTCGGCCATCGAACCTTTTCAGTCACCAGCACTCAAGATGGGTACATTTTACCATCACTCATATAGAAACGTTAGAAACTCGCGAAAACGCTTAGCAATGCACTGCGATGTGAATAACCCAGAGGTGCTTCGGCAGTACGAGGACTGCTTCGAGGACGTCGTCGTCGAGAAAGAGAGATGATGGGTCGGCTCACCGGGAAGCATGGCAATCGGCAAAAAAGGTGGTGGACACGTTCTTCTTCGGGGAGCTCTTGGGCCAAGAAGACGATGGCAGCTACAAGGGCGGAAAGCAACGGACGCCCGACAGCTCGACTGTGTGGTATTGAAGTTTGCTGACACGGTACCGTGGCATCAGAGCACGATGCGGCGGCAGATGCTGCTATACCTGCTGGTTCGACTGCGATAGCCGCTTTGGGGAGCGTCAATCAATGCAGATCCGCAGTCTGTGAATGAGACCAGCGCAGTGTACCGAGGGCTTGCTGGCCGGATACGCTAAAGACCAAGCGCAGTGTTATAGTAAATGTCTCCGTGGTCCGAAGGCTTGGTGACGACCCGTTGACCGACACCGTGATTCGTAGTCAGCGAAGCACCCGACCAAGTTGTTTCCTGCTCAGGCGACTTGTCTTACGTGGCGCTGGGGCTCTCGTTGCTTTTGAAAGGGTGGTCGAAGGACCACACTACAGCTTCATGGCAGCTGCAAACTGCAAGGGATTTCGAGTGCTGCAACGATTGCACCTCGTATCCGGGAGCAAGAGACTGCAGGTCGCTCGCTATCTATCTACCGGCTCATGGACTTGTTTCAGTCACTGGCGGGTCTGCAGGGTATTAACCACCGCTTCAGTTTGCAAGAACTCTTGCCAAACCAGTAGCAACGGATTTGTCAGCGCTGAGACGAAAGCGGTCGAAGGAGGCCAATGCCAAATGGTCCCCAGGGGCTCGGGTCATAGTTGAAGTGGCTCGTCCTGATCCAGATGACTGGCAGACTGCGAGGCGTTGCACCAAACTCGGCGAACTATCAAAATGCAACTATTCAGACCCGTATCCAAGAGGATACTCCCCCGTGCGCTGCAAGCTCATGGCATGACTTCCATGGTGTGCATGGGTTTGAATTTCAAACTTTGAAGCGCCCCCAGCAGCCTGCTCTACGAGCCGCGCCTCTAGGTCTACCACTCAGAGCCAAGACTGCAGCTGAGCGGGGCATTCGCAGGCCATGAGTTGGTGAAGATTTCCACTGCGATCCTTGCCGCAAGCCAGTGATCGCCCAGCGACAGATGCACGTGCCTCGCCGTGCCCCGTCAGCAAATCGTGCGGCCACGGTCCGCTCTCGAGCGTCGCAATGGAATCTCCATGTGTGCCGCTTCAACTTGTCGGCGATCTTCACCCGTGTCCGTCCATTTGGTCCCGGGGCGTCGGGTCATGCAGATCTCCCGACCCTTTGAGCGCTAGATCGTCGATATGCGGCTATGATGGCCCAAGCGGAGTCGCCAGAAGGACCCTCTCCGGTGAAAGGATTGCATGCCGCGCGATCTTGCCGACAGCGGAGACCTTGCCAAGGGGGATCTTCCCAAAGCGATGGCCAGCATGAGGCGGAGGCTGCAATGCTCCTCGCTTCGACTCAATCACTTCCCAATTCCCATCGTCGAGAGACCGTCATCTAACGAGCTACGGCCAAGGACCGCCACTAGTCACTGAGTGCTGCCCCGGGCTGTTGCCACCATGAAGTCTCCGACCAACTACGGGAGCGAGAATGAAGAGACCCGCTTCATCCGGCGCGTCGCGGCGCCGGACCGACCCAACAGCAAGCGCCGCCAGAAGAAGCGTCTGGCCATCGCCGGAGCCACGCTCGGCCTGCTGGCCGCGTCGGCTGGGGTCGGCTACACCGCCATGAAGAACGCCAGCTCCACGAGCGCCGCCGTCAAGACGGCCAAGCTGGAGGCCAACATGGCCAACGAGGCCTTCATCTCCAAGCTCGGCGACGTCTTCCACCCGAACTTCGACAAGATCGACCAGGACCATGATGGCGTCCTGGCCAAGGACGAAATCCTGGCGGACCTGAACGAGAAGGAGATGGTGGACGTCGAGAAGGTCAAGGCTTCGGACCTCCCGGCGGACATCAAGAACAACGTCCTTGCTCTGCTGGAGGAGAAGCTCAAGAGCGACAGCGACTGCGCCAAGCAAGCGGTGAGTGTCTTGGTCGTTGGTTCGAGCTAGTTTGATGAAAGTGCTGATTGATAGCTAATTTCTTTTCGTTGTGTGCAGTCGGACAAGCGTGAGCTCCCAGTGACCAGGAAGGATCACGAGATCTTCTACTATTTGCTGGATGTCTTCTGCCCGCGAGTCACCATTGCGGTGACGCCTCCGGACCAAGAGGAGGAAGACGAGATCTCAGGGAACGCCCAGCAGCAAACGGTCGAGATCCCGACTCCTGATGGAGGTACTGCTGAAGTTGTCATTGTTGGCGAGCCTGTCGAAGGGCAGCAGACTATTGCGATCCCGGACGGTGCTGGAGGCTACACGACGACGGAGGTCCGATCCATTGAAACCCCCACTGGCGAGCAGAAGATCTTGATCCCCAACGCTGAAGGTGACATCACCCCGGTGGTTGTTCCTGCAGTTCCTACTGAGGTAACTGAGACGGCGGAGGACACTCAAGTCGTGGACGTTGTCACTCGTAGTGGAGAGACGGAGCAAGTCATCATCAAGGGCGAGCCTGACCACGGCGAGCAGACGGTGGAGATCCCCAACATCGAGGGAGGCTACACCGAGGCAGAGGCCAAGGTCAAGGAGACGCCTGAAGGCGAGCAGCTCGTTGTCGAGACTGCTGATGGTGACAACCTTCAGTTTCCATTACCAGGCCTGATTGGGTTGCCCCCACCAGATGAGTACCATGGCTACGCCGAGGAGGAACCTGAACCGGTGCAGCAGGTCGTGCAGGTGACCACATCGACGGGCGAGACGGAGCAGGTGACCGTCCTTGGCGAGCCCGAGCACGGCCAGCAGAAGGTCGAGATCATTGACGAGAGCGGCCAGAAGACCGTGGAGGAGATTACGGCAGTCGAGACCCCGTCCGGCGAGGAGAAGCTTGAGCTGCCGGAGGTTGATACCCCCGTGGTTGTGCCCGAGGCACCCGAGTTGCCCGAGGAGGTGAAGGAGCAGGCCGAGGCGAATGGCGAGCAGCCGCAGGTGGTTGACGTGGTGAAGCCCTCTGGCGAGACGGAGCAGGTGGTCCCTATTGGTGAGCCCGATCACGGCCACCAGACTGTGGAGATCATTGACGAGCGTGGTGAGGTGACGACGGAAGAGGTGAAGGCCGTTGAGACGTCCGAGGGCGTGAAGCTGGAACTCCAGACAGATGAGGGCTACATCACGGTGGCCGTTCCGGAGCCGATCCCGGCCGAGGAGGAGCAACACACCGGAGGTGAGACGTCCGAGGGCCAGCAAGAGCCCCAGCAAGAGTCCAAGTTCATGACGAAGCCCGAGTTTCGCGATCAGATTGCCAAACACTACGAGGACAAGCTGGCTCAGCTGAAGGAGGTGGAGCAGAAGCTCGAGGACGAAGAGCGCGCCAAGGCTGGCCGCATCAAGGATCTTGAGGACTGCATTGAGCAGGCCGCGAGCAAGGTATGTGCTGGCCCTACTGACTCACCGTGATTGACTCGACTCGTTTCTAACCTGTGTGCGTTTGTTTGTGCTCTTGCAGTTCGGCTACTACGGCGTGTACGAGCAGCCCCCGCACTTCCAGAACGCTGTCGACTGGATCCAGAACGACTGCTGGGCCGAGGACCACTGGGAACCGGAGAGTCCGCCCGAACACCGCATGCTGCGCCGCTAAGTGGCATAGGCGGACAAGTGACTGCGACCTCGCCTGTGAAACTGAGGACGCAGCACCAACCGCGTTGACGACGAAGACGAAGAAGGGTGGCGCCTTGCATGGACTGCATATAATTCCTGTGCGCTTGTAGTTGTGACCTGCACGTGCATGTATCGAGAGAGTCGCGTTGCGCATATAACACCCAACCATAATGTCAATAGTCTTGTCATTCATTCGTTTTCCATTGCATTTCGTGTTCGTGGCAGGAGTGATGGTCAAACTTCAACTCAAAATCCTAGCTTCTGATTGGCGGATCCATACTCGAATGTGGCACACACCACGAACTCATTCCGCACTCGTTTTCCTTTTTCATTCGGCTTCACTATGGGCGACGTGTTCCTGCGCGCCTTGAGCGCGGACCTGGAGCAGACGCAGCGCGCACTCCCCCCTTACTGCCTGTTCTGCGTGCCACAGCCGCGCTCGCTGCTCGCCGACGAAGCTATCACCCAAGACGTGCTGTACACGCACTTCCTCATGCCCACAGATGCCGCCGCCGCACCCGAGCGGCGCCTCGGCGACTATGATACGCTCAACGGTATTTTAAAAAGAAAACTCATTTTCTTATATATCGGAGTGATGGTCACTTCAACTCTCTCTTTTGATTAGGTAAACAAGTGGCAGTGTTGGGCTCCCATATCCACACTGGCAAGGGCTTCGGCGACCGCAGACAAGTACGGATCTTGCTGTCCGAGAAGAGGGAGATCCACCACCAAGAGGTGACGGTGCTGCACATCAGTCGTCCGCTGGAGGGGGGCATCGAGGTGCCAGAAGACCCCAGCGAGATCGACGTCGCCACCTTCAGAAGGTATACGGCCATCCTGAGGTCGTTCCCGGAGAACGAGCTGGTCTTCTATCAGCTGGATGAAACCATTAGCCAAGTGCACAAGATCTGTGCGCAGGAGCAGGTGTACGAGCGGTACAAGCAGACGCTGCCGGCCAATTTGAAAGAGGAGTGGGAGGCGGCAGTGGAGGAGCTGATCCATGCAGGGAGTTTCGATGACGTGGAGGAGGACTATAGACTGCAGAGAAGACATGGAGGGGGAGTAAGTCATTTGCTCCAGATTCAGCAGGTTGTGGAGTGCTACCTGATGGAGAGTCTGCATGAATTGATTTTTCCGAGGGTCGTGGCGAGTTGCCAAGAGCAGGATAAGAAGCTGCAGCAGGTCATGTATCGCATGAGACACTATACACCAGAAGATTTTGGACTACGAAAGGAATTCCAGGTACGACGAATTAAAGGTGGAACAAGTGCGACTTGAAATCTTGGTAGACTCAGGGTGTTACTGCTGCTGTGTGTGCATTTGACAGTGCTTCGCCGCGGAAGCGCGAGACACTCTTCTCACTGTCACACAAAAGAAGACGCCGTTAGACATGCTACTGGTTTTCAAGACATGCATTGATCGAGTCAGTGATGCGATTACGCTGAACGTCAAGCTGCGTAGATTAGATTTCGGTAAGGTATTCCTATTGTTTGCTAGTGCTTAGGAAACTGGTACCTCGAACTCATCCTGTTGTTTAATGATGCAGAGACTTACCAATTGACGACGGACGATATTTTAGATCAGCTACTCTTTGTGTTGGTACAAGCTTTCAATCAAGTCCTGCGAGAGAAAGCAGAGGGAGTTGCGGGATCGGCTTCGCCGTTTCCTATCGCAGCCGTGATACGGTACATCTCGGACTACCACTTCATCAACTCCAACACGACAGCGCTGGGCTTCACGATAGCAAACTTTCAAGTAGCTGTGGAATATTTCATGATGCGTGCGGACCACGATGACGACTGCAAGGATTGTGCTGACCTTGCTTTACAACGTGGAAATGCTGGATTTGGCTGCTCTCAAGTTATTGAAGAATCAATGTGTGTACGGGCTGCGCATAAAATTCGGCGAGATCTTATGAAGGCCGTCGAAAACGTGGAGCTTGCTCGACGAGATACTGGGGCTGAAACTGGACAAGATAGTCCGCACGCAATTGCTATTGAATCCAGTGATTCTGCTGCTAATGGCGTGACATCCATGAAGCGGCTATCTATCATCGGAGAATGGTCTGCGCCTGACAAAGTGGAAGACATTTCTACGGGCGATTCATCGGCTGATTCACTTACTGTTCATCCTGTCGAATTCGTTGGCGCCGAACAACTGACTTCGGTGAGTGATACAAATATCATTAACGTCAGTGGCGGCCAGCGATTCTTTGCTGCGGTGGCGGAAGATGGAAAGCTGTTCACATGGGGCGACAGCAGTGGTGGTCGTTTGGGATATGTTATTGCCGATGGCGATTCACGACGAGTAAGCTGTCCTCAACGTGTATTCGCACTAGAGCAGCACATGATTATCCAGGTGTCTTGTGGAGCTTTTCACACGCTGGTTACCGACCTGAACGGACATGTTTTCGCTTGGGGGAGCAACACGAGAGGGCAGCTGGGATTTCTGTCACCGGGAACGCCATCGACAGCAGTTGAAACACCGTCCGTTGTGGGGGATCTTCGGGGGATGTATATGAGCTCGGTAGCTTGTGGCGAGTATCATTCGCTTGCTCTATCATCAGACGGCCGTGTATTTTCGTGGGGGTGCAGCAAGTATGGAAAACTTGGCCGTGCTGCGGAGGGCTTGCTAGATGTGGTGGTAAGTTTATCATGATGGCACGTTGTGCTTGAATTTTTTTCTGACGATGTGTTTACACCCCCAGCAACCGAGAGAGGTTGATGCGGACTGGACAGGGTGGGCTATGGATATGAAGTCCAGGATAGGTAGTGGAGAAAGGTATGCTGTCCGCTGCATTGCAGCAGGGAAAGATCATTCTCTTGCGATCAGCAGCGATGGCGCAGGGTTTACATGGGGGCGCGGAGACTCTGGCCAGCTCGGCCACGGGTGCTACATGGACGTCAGCGAACCGAAGCAGGTGATGGCAATCTCAGCTGCCATCACGGACAAGTGCGGACTTATCGATATTGCTGGAGGAAATGATTTTTCTGTCTTCCTGCTTGAGAATGGAACTACATACATTTGCGGGCGGGACCCATCGCTGGATGCAGACAAGCCGCATCTATCGCCGACGCTGCTGACACTCCCGTCAACTCTTGAGCGCGAGTTCTTCGGCCAGATCACAGCGGTATCCAGTGGAGAAGCACAGTACGCGCTTTTATCTAGAAATGGAGCACTGCTGCTTTCGTACTCGAGCTTCTCCCAACCATCACCTGACGCCGGATCCACCACAGCCGAAGTGCAAGAGAGGCGCGTGGTATGGGTAAAAGAGGTCGATACCGTACATCGAATGGTATGTGGTGCTTCACACACACTCGTCGTCGTTTAGATCCAACCAAGAAGCGACGCGCACGCCGTGACCGCCGGTCGCCTACCGGTACAGTTAAAGTCAAGAATTGGAGAACTGACTGTCCAAATTTCGGCATTTGTTCTGAAGTCACAAGCAGACATTCAATGCCGGCTCTCCGTGCATCGGGATGTGAGTTTGAACCCTCAGACTTGAATCGCGCACTTGGCAGAACTGCGCTTACGACACTCAAGAAGACGATAGCCATAACATAACCTCTGGGGCTTTGGTTTGCTATACTTATACGAAGTACAACATGCCCAAGACACGCGAAGGAGTCGTATACCGGTTGGATAAACCTTGGTAGCGCACGGGATCAATCTGCACTGAAGCTGTCGCTAGCCTGCTGAAGTAATACGTTCAAATAACTTCAGTGAAGTTGTCTGATTGGCTTTGTTAAAAAATGGGAGCAGGCACCATTCGAGATTTGCCGCTGCCCCGTTATCACACGCTATTGGAGGCTCCAATTTGGAGCACACACCATTTCCCGGCTATCGGACTCCGATTCGGAGGACACGCCATTTCCCGACTTGTGGGGCAGGCATCGAGACGGCTAACCTGGAATGAGCAACAGACGCTTCACCGTCAACCCCTTTGGACAATTGACTCTAGCTGACGAGGACCACGCCAAGCTTGTGAATATCTCGGATGCCCTTGTGCAGGCCAAATTCGAGGAGTATGAAGAGTATCTAAACAGCGAAAAGCGAGTCGATATTTCGCGCTGGAAAAAGTTCAAGACTTCGGGCGCAGCGATGACGTACCTCGAGCGAAAGAAGTCGAACCCGGACTCCAACCTACCCGAAATGTGCATGGTAGGTCCGTTACCCGGCACCCTGGACGAGATCATGTTTGGTCTTGTTAGCCCCACCCTGGAAGCCATGCGGATCAAGTCCTCGTACCTGAACGACTTCAGTGCTGCTGCAGTGCTTGCGTCAGTGGTGGAGCCGACGGAGGAGGAGCCGTTTCGATCAGTTGTTGTCAAGTGGATGGAGATCGACATTCCCGGGGCATCGGTTGGAATCGTTCGCAATCGCGACTACATCTACGTGGAGAGTTCAGGTATTCTTCACTTGAAAAACGGCGAAAGTGTCGGCTACCATTTGTTCCACTCCGTCAACTTTCCAGAAACACACGAGCTTCCTGGTCGAGTCCGAGGCAACATGTCGCTCTGTGCTATTTTCCACCAAGAGGGTCCCGATCAAACGGACTGCTTCGGTACAGGAGTCATGGACCCTAGGGGTGATATAATCCGCTCGATGGCTGTGAGCGGGATGGTGCAGGCGATCATGGCGGGTCTGAAGTATTCGTATTGTGGCCAGATGAAGAAGCTCGCGTGGCTGTTGGAGCACAAGCACGCAGAGCAAAGGGAGAGAAGCGCTCGGGTCGTCAAACCGGTGTGCGTGACGTGCTCGAAGCCAACAAAGAACTCGAAATTGCGTGTCGGCAAGTCAGACAGCACGTGCAAGTTGTGCTTCGCGGCATTGTGCGGTTCCTGCAAAGTGTCCAAGAAGTTGAGCTTCATTTCGCCAGATCTGGAGCTCGCCCAGCGGAAGGTGGCGTTTTGTGTGAAGTGTTTGATGGAAGCAACCCGTTTGGACACACTTGAAGCGGCCCGGCAGCAGTTCGTCTACAAGCAAACTATTCACCGAAGTGCTTATAGCTCCATCGCCTGCAATGAGAGGTTAAACTCGGTCAGCTCCACCAGTTTAAGCTGAGCAAAAAGCTGTAGTGATGTGTCACCCGCTGAACATGAACCAATCGAGATGCGAATCGAAGCGCCATATCCGAATACTTTCAGTGCTTAATGGTAGAGTTGGTCGTGGACGATCCGTGGCGGTCTAGGTGGACGATCTACAGTAGTGGATATAGATATCCTCGGAGCCTCGATTGGTTTCCGCGAATCGAAACAGATACTTTTCCTGGTTGGTCCCTATTATCTCTTCCTGGCTGGCAAGTGGCTGTCAGTCGACTAACCTGCTGCGCTGCAGCTGGAGAAAGGGAATGTCCACCCACCGATGGCCGATAGACAGCTGATGAGATCCACGAAGACTTTGCAGCACTGTGCGTAAGAGATGACAGGTAAGATAAACTTAAAAGCATCAACAGACATTCTTGTGGAATAGCTCGATGCGTTGCATGGATACTTTATTATCTTGGTTAAAGCTTGTGGAGATAATAGAAGCAAAACAATGTAGTATAGGGATGGGCCTTCTCGAGAAGACAAAGTTGAGTGAGCGACACCCGTATTGATCTCGTAGAAGCGCTTGCACGGTGACGAACGACAGAAGAGAGACCCCCCTGGCTTCGGACAAGCATCTGCATCATGTCGTGCCGATCGTCAAACTTGTTCGGGTGCAGCCCGATTCTGTGGCAATTCACTGTCAACACTGAACCACTCCACCTTGAAGAGAGGATCCAATGGCCCTCCCAACTACCATACCGGCCACACAAAACGCCTCATACCCATATCCAACCACCCTTCCAAGCACCTGTACAACGTGTCTCAGCATTGCAATCATACTAATTTCTACATCCCCATCCATAATATCACTATCTAGAAAGCGGAAACTCGCGACACAAGAAGAGTCACTCGCCCATTTTGACGCGCAGCAATGGGGAAGAAGAAGCCGCCCGCCCGCCTCGAGCCGGCGCTCAAGTCGCTGCGTCTCTCTCCGCCGCCCGCGGCCTTCGACAAACGCTCCTGCAACGCCGAGTGCAGCTACGAGTACGACAACCTGCTGGCGCGCAGTCGCCTGGGCGGCGGCCCCGTGCGTCCGTTCCCCGTCGGCGACCTGGAGCGAGGCGTGACCGACAACAAGAGTGATGATCCGTACGTCAGCCGGAGTGATGGTCAATGGCAGGTCGTGCGCGCGCTGGACGGACGCCTGTGCCTGGCGCCGCGCCACGTGCTGGAGCTGGTGCAGCTCCAGCGCGCGAACTTCGGCTTCCGCTGGCGAGACGCGGCCGCCGAGCGCACGGCCGACGCCCCGCCGCCGCGCTGCATGATGGGGCCGCACTGGCACCTGATGCTGGCCACGTGGTCGCTCTTCTGCTTCTTTGCGTCCGTGGTGAACGCTCTGACGTTCGAGAAGGCGGGGGTTCTGGAGCTGGGGGCGGGCTTGCTCCTGTCGGGCTCGTGCTTGACGTGCTACGCTCTGGTGGGGTGCTCGGACCCGGGCATTGTCAGCAGGTGAGCGAGCAGAGAGAGAGAGAGAGAGAGAGCAAGGGCTGACGTGGGGTGGGTATTGTTGCTGTTGCAGGATTGAAGTGCCGCCGGACGACACCTACACGTACTGCGACCATTGTGACTCGTACCGACCGGAAGGGTGCGTTCCCGTTTACTTTGCTGCAGTTGTGCACGGCAATGAGGGGCTTGATGCTAATGGTGGCTGTTGTTGTTTTAATGCAGAGCGCTGCATTGCATGGACTGCCGGGTGTGCATTGAGGAGTACGATCACCACTGTCCGTGGACGGGGAAGTGCGTGGGCAAGGGCAACGTCCGCTATTTCTACCTGTGGCTGCTGTTCCTGGTGCTGGCGTTCGTCTACGAGGTGATCGAGTTCACGACGTACTTGCTGCCGCCTGATGGCCAGGATCTACTCGACTCGTCGGACGACTCGCTGGAAATCGTCTTCCCGGCCGTCACCCCAGCCCCACGTTTGTGACGGAGGATGCTTCTTGCACGGAGGCAGCCGACAGCAATTGCGTGGCGCTCTCTCCAACCACCGAGATGCCGGCCTCGTCGTTGCAGTATCAGAGGCGATGCCGGAAGGATTTGCGGGGCAAAGGCATGGACCACCAGAATCAGCCCGCGACAGAATCTAAACGGAATTAGTGTGTGTGTCTCTCGATCGACTGCGGGAAATGTTCAAGTCGAGAGCACCGAGCAAGCTTTTCCACCGTGTTCGAGATCGCAGCTGCTGTTCCCGATTGTAAGTTGCAAAAATCATATTTACGTTGTCTACATTGTTGGTCGCGGTGTGCCATTCGGCGTGATTGACTTGGTAAAGCTGGACGTGGATGCAGACACGCCAGCTTCTGGATCCAGCAGCGACTTCCTCAACGTCAGCGACGCCGACAGATACGAGCGCGACAAGCGTGCACTCCGCCCCGACACCGAAGCTCCGGAGACACTCGCCGGACTCCCTGCCGACGGCGGGGTCAGCAGGTATCTCCACTTGCTGGCAATGCGTAGCTGCCAGATGAGAAACCCGATGAACGACAGCGACGAGATGCTCAGCGACGTGCCCGTGGACATGTAGAACTGGATCCACGAGACCGCCCCCAGGTACAAGAAGAAGAAGGCCACGCCAAAGAGCATGAACTTGTAGGCTGTCATCTGCTCCTTCTCGCACCTGCTGAGCCACCAGGAGCTGAAGGGCGAGGCCCACTCGAGCTGCGTCAGGTCCATTGTCCGCACACTGTCCGCCAGCGTGTGCGCGGCGTAGCGCGTCACCGCCAGCTGCAGGTTCGTGCACATGACGGCGCACACGAGCATCGCCACGCACACGGCCGTCCCCGAGACCGTGTAGAGGAACAAGACGTAGGCCTGCACGTCGTCCGGCACGCCCACGTTGCACATGGCGCTGACGATGAAGCCGCAGAGCAGCGTCGACTGCTCCGAGACGGTCGAGAGCTGCTCGGCGCGGGCCTCGCAGACCAAGTGCTCGCTCTGCATCTTCTCGCGCCGCAGGAAGCGCTCGATGTCCGCCAGCCGCCACTGGTGCGCGCGCACGATGTCGTCGTTGAGCCACTGGACCTCCTGCTCCCGGTACGCCATGTCCTCGTCGCGCCATTGTTTGGCGTTGCGCAGGTCGTACGACCCGAACAGGGCGCTCACCACGGTGCTCGCCATGCTGCCAAACTGGGGCAAGCGTTAAAAAATAAGAAGGCTTTTGCACTCATTGATTTGCGTACTTTTGCAGTGAAAAGTACCTAAACCCCATGAAAAGGTTTTGGCTATGTTTTTTCTTACACGGGACTTGCCGTAAAGACGGTTTGGTCGAGCACGAGCTCATTTCACTCGGAAGGAGAGCAGCCTCCTTGTATACAAATTGGTGGCGAGCAGCTCAAATGAAGCTCAACTTCTTGTGCACTTTGCACGAGCCGCACAATGGCCCGAAGCACAACTTGCACATGCTGTCTGACTTGCCGACACGCAATTTCGAGCTCTTCGTCGGCTTGGAACACATCACGCACACCGGTTTGAGGATTCGAGAATTTCGCTCTGCGTGCTTGTACTCCAGCAGCCACGCGAGCTTCTTCATCTGGCCACAATACGAATACTTCAGACCCGCCATCGTCGCCTGCATCGTCCTGTTCAGCGCCATCGTGCGGATCATATCGCCTCCCGGGTCCATGACTCCCGTGCCGTGGCAGTCCGTTTGATCGGGACCTTCTTGGTGGAAAATTGCGCAGTACGACATATTGCCTCGGACTCGGTTCGGGAGCTGGGGTGTTTCAGGGAAATTGACGGAATACAGCAAGTGATAACCGATCCGTTCACCGTTCTGGAGATGCAGAATGCCAGTGCTCTCCACGTAGACGTAGTCGCGGTTGCGAACGATTGCGAGCGAGGCCATAGGAATGTCGCTCTCCATCCACTTGACGACAACGGAGCGGAACTGTTGCCATCGACGGACTCGGACCAGAAGCCGACGGCGAAGTTATCCAAATCAAGATGGAGGCGAGGTAGATTGGGAGATACCAGCTAACAGCCAGGTAAGAGATACCGGCAAGATGCATCTTTATACACAACTCTATATCTAGCAAACAGTGCCGGTGGTTTCAGAACAACCGTAGCGACGGTAGTTTTAGATCTGCCGTCGTGCTGCCTCTTCATCACTCTAAGAAAACTCATCTAGAGCAAACAGTGTCCTCTTCCCTTGCTTCGCTCCTGTTCTGACTCAGCTTCCTCAACGCCGAAGACGTGGTTGCCACTACAAGTCAAGCCCAATTCAGGAGTAGGTGGTACCATATTGCAACATTGTAGCATTCCTCAATGAGATACAGCACGAAAATGAGTAACAGTCACATGGGAGAAGCCCCCTGTACAAACGAGTTGGTACATCTGCTGACAGCGGAAGAAGTAATTGCACTTCGAGCACTCCTGGCCGACTTTCAAGGTTTCCAGACTCAACTTCAGAAAGTAAGCGTTGGTCAAGTGGGTGTCACGAAAGGGATGGCTCAATACGCGCTGAAAAGCGACGAAAAACATCTTGCGAGTGCCCAGATCCTCAAAGGGAATTAACTGCTGCTTCAGCGTCTCGTCATACAGGGTCAAGCTACTTCGCGACAAGTGAACGCGAAGCTGAGTGCATTAGAAACTCGGATTAGCATGGTCACAAACCAAGCGACAGAGATGAGAATCGAAATAAGTCTCGCCATCGAAAACATCAACACACCGTGAATAAGATTGAGCCGGGGTCGCTGGTGTATGCAGCCGACGATCTCTACCCAGAATGGGATGTCACGGGACCATTTCTGGATCACGGTCTGAACGCGCTCTCTACGACAGATTTGGAGAAGCAAGTGGAGAAGTGCCTCAAGCAAAAAGAAACACCGATTTACAGCGGAGAAGACTCTGAAGACGTCGAGGTATACGCTCCGAACATGATTACTTGGTACGCGGCGTACGGGCTATACTTCAAAAATCCCCAGGTCGACTCTCGTGTGGGTCAACTGATGATGAACCACACGCGGAGCAAGGCAAAGCACTGGTTGCTTCGGGACTACAAAGGGTCCCAAACCTGGACTGCGATGAATAAAGGGATGCATAATCGGTTTGTCACCAAGGCAAAAGAGGAAGATCCGTTGCCAGTTTTTTCGATTGTAAGCAGGGCGCGAAGTCACTAGATACAAAGATTGAGGTGTTTGTACGCCTGGGCAACACGGATGATGTCTCCGAGCAATATAAAATGATCCAGTTCAAGAAGGGGCTGAAATCGACTAAACTGCGAGAACTTTTGCAAGTTCGTGAATTCGATTCTCTTGATGATCTTCTGGACAGGGCCCGAGGGTTGAGCCCAAAAGACAGCGACAGTGAAGCCGGAAAGAGTTGCAGCACCAAGGCCGCTATGAAATCGACGAGCCAAACAATGGAGCCAAAGCCGCGAGGTCGACCCAGCCAACGCTGCTCTGCGACTTGTTGCCTCGAAACCGGACACACGGCTGATAAATGCTGGGCACTGCATCCGGAATTAAACCTCAGTGGCTACAGAAGCGCGAGCGGGTCGGATACAACGCGGCTGCGGTAGGGGCAGCACCAGGTTCTGCTGATCACAAGCTTTGGGACGTTCTAGCCGCTATTCAAGCGGATCTCTCAAAGACCAAGGCAGATTTAGACTAGAAGGTCCTAGAGAGGGCGTCGTAGGATGTCGAGAGGACGGAGACGGATACAAACTGGAGCCGTTACCTGGTAAAAAAAGTTGGGTGAGTCTGCAGCGACAAGATTAGCCGTGGCTCTGCCTTTTTTGACGAAGGTGCCGACTTTTGTGAAGTAAGTGAAGCGTTCTTACAAAAGCATGGGCTTATGAAATCTGCGGTAGAGCGGGGTACGTTTGAAGTTACGTTTGGCAACGGCAAGACGGAGACCATTCCGAACCGTACGAACTCCTTGAGCATTTACGTGGATGAGATGTCTTCATTTGATTTTGATTTCAACGTGTGCCTAATTCCCAACGATTGCGACTTGATGATGGGAGTTCCCTGGAAGCGCAGGATGAAGCCAACTATTGACTGGGCGACAGACAGAGTTTACGACACCAAAGACTACGTCGACCTAGTCGTTAAACACGGGAAAAACTACCATACAAGGCGGAACGACGACAGCAGGATCTCGAGCTGTGTTCTCCTGTCTTAAAAATCAGAAACCGTCGAACACAGCAACGCACAAAGCTGCACGTCATTTGCGGGCGAGCGGACAAGAGCTCTTATTTCAGGAAAGTATACGGGATGACGTGTTGCATCTCTATGAAGCAGGCCAAACGACTTATTCGCAAGAAAGCCAGTCAATTTGTGGTAGTTTTACCTCAAGCAACGATCAACGCCCTTCATGCCACGTGGAAAAAGGGCGGCGACTTTCTCTCCGCGTACGTGGATGAGATCGCGCAATAACAGCAACAACTACACACAGTTGAATCGAAAACGCGCGCTAAAACGGAGCGCCAGGCTAAAACAGATCTGGACTCGTTCCGATTAAACCAAGCATTTCCGTTGATAAAAAAGTTTGACAGCATTTTTCGAACTCATCTGCCAAAAAGCCTTCCAGTTCATGGCGAGCACGAGATGGAGTTAACGCCAGGACATGGAGCAATTTTCCGGCCGCAATGGCGTCTCAGTCCCGAGCAAACTACGACGCATCGGGCATGGTTAAAGGAGATGCTACAGGCTGGATTAATTCGCCCGAGTATTCCCCCCATGGAGCACCAATCTTTTGCATACGCAAGCCGTGGGCTGGCGCATTGTGCACGACTATCGGGCCATGAACGAGAACACCACCCGTCAATCTACGCCTATGCCACGCAAAGAGGATATTTTGGATCGAATGGCGGGTTGCCGCTGGTACAATTGTTTTGACTTGCTGTCAGGCTATTACCAAATTTGCATGCGCAACAGTGACATACCTCGGACAGCGTTTCAAACCCCAGACGGTCTTTTTGAGTACCCACGGGGTTGACAACGCCCCGGCAACATTTAACCGCATCGTCACGACTATTTTTAAGGACTGGCGGCCTCGGTAGCAACCTACTTTGATGATATATGCGTGTTTACCCGCGACGAAGACATCAATGTCCACCTTCAGGCCGTCGAACGAGTTTTTCAGTGCTGCTTAGACCGAAACCATTACCTCAAACTCGCGAAATCAACGATATACAGCAGTGGCATTCCTTGCCTTGGAGATTTCGTTGGGCTCCAACGCGTCCGCATTGATCCGGACAAAGTTGAGGTCATCAAAGACTGGCATCCACCACGAACTGTCAAAGATTTGCAGTCCTTTTTGGGGACGACGGTATACGTCCAGCGGTTCTGCCATAACTACTCAGAAATCAGCGCTCCGCTTTTCAATTTGGTTAGGTCTAAAGCAAAAGTGCTTACTTGGACTTCTGTCGCGCAAAGTGCATTTGAAGCACTCAAATTGGCACTGAGCAAAACACCCGTGCTGGCCCTACCTTATTTTTCCCGTCCTTTTCGTATTCGGACTGACGCGTCCCAGTTTGCGATCGGCGGAAAGAGCTGGCAGGGAGAGACGG
The DNA here is from genome assembly GCA_019155715.1 of Phytophthora pseudosyringae. Taxonomy (NCBI): domain Eukaryota; phylum Oomycota; class Peronosporomycetes; order Peronosporales; family Peronosporaceae; genus Phytophthora; species Phytophthora pseudosyringae. The sequence continues at coordinate 79,818 of JAGDFM010000069.1, forward strand.
CGATAGGGCGCAGCGGTACGTGGCCTCAGTCCGGCCAGCAATGGCGTCGCTGCGGTTGGTGTACTTTGTACCGGAAGGCAGTACGGTGGACGCTGTGCCGTTCTTGAGGATGATCCGCAACGACACGGGCTACATGCAATACGCCGCGAGTCACTTGCTCTCACTTTTCCTCACGTACGTACGTGCGCCCCACTCCAAACCAGCCTGTTCAGCGTCGTTACCATACTGAGGAAGGCGGCGACCCTGAGAAGAATGGCGCGTCGAGCGGCGGCGAGCCGATGGTCAACGTCGGAAGAGTTGCAGCTGAGGAAGGCGGCGACAGAACGAATCGTGGAGCGTCGGTATACAGCGGGACGAACACCAGCAGAGGAGGAGCTACGGCTGAGGAAGGCGGCAACGGCGAGTCAAGGAACGGGCCTACGGAGGAGGAGATGCAGTTGCTGGGAGGCGAGCTGAACGACGATGTGCTCGCTGTTCTGGGCAGCGTGGCCAAGGTTCGCTCCTTGATGAAGGCCAAGCGGAAGGTCACCAAGCAACGGCGCGCTAGTCGGTCCCGCGAACGGGAGGCTAAGCTCTTGAAGGTGGACGAGATAGACGAAGTGGTGTTGGCATTTGACAAAGGGTGCCACGCCCGCAGACAGCAAGAAGGAGACGATGCGCGAAAGGAACTGGTGCAACGACGGCGGCTACAGACGGAAGGGACGATGGGGAAGGGCGACAGTGCTAGAGTGAGCCTAGTGAAGCACACGCAGGCCTCGACGAGGGCGGTGACAACCAACGCAACGCCCGCGATGAGTGTGGCGGCGGACGATGAGCTTCCAACGGTGACGATGGACGTGGGCGACGAGAGAGGTTGGCGGTCAAGTTGGACAGCGGTGCAAGGTACTCCGTTGCTGGGACGGACTGGGTGTTGAGAGGAGAGCGACTGAGGGAGCCCGCCCCAGTCGACTTTGTCGAAGGGATTGGAGGCATTTTGCTGGACGTACTCGGTGTGTGGGTGTTTCACATGCGGAACGCATTTGGACAGAGTGTGGAGGTACGAGCGTGCATCATCGACTGGTGTAGAGATGGATTCCTGATCGGCGTGGACTTTATGCGGAAGCACCAAGCCAACCTGGACTTCATGAGCAACGAGGTCTCGACGGTGGCGCTCACGCCGAATGAGTTAATGATGGGGCGACGTTTGAGACCGCCTAATGAACTCCTACGTAAAATGGAGGTGTCGGAGGCAGGCGAACTGACCGTTTATCACACGAGGCTGGTCAGAGCGATGGAGAAGAGCTACGAGTACGCGGAGCGCGCCAGGCGCAAGGAGCAGGCGAGACAAGCCAAATACTACAATCGTGGTGCGAGGCAGAAGCGCACGTTCGCGACTGGAGATTCCGTGTGGGTGTACAACCCGCCACGAGGCCCTAAGGCAACTAAGTTTGGACACCTGTGGATAGGCCCAATGCGGATCGTGGAGGACGTCGGTTACGATAACTACCTATTGCAGCGTGCAGACCAGAACAGTGCGCGCGAAACTATCATCGCGCACGTCTCGTTCCTCGTGTCTTACCACTACCCAGCACCCTTGTTGGCACGGGCAGCGGAAGACTTAGTAGAAGATCTTCGCGATGTAGGTGACGACGACGAGCCGGGCAATGACGAGACGGTCGCAGCGCCTGTTCGAGCATTGGCGGCAATTGGCAGCCAAAGCGCGACGACAGGAACTACTGGGTGGTGTCGAACGGTAGTGGACGACGAAAACGGAACGGACAACACGCACGGAAAGATGGTGGATGTTCGACGAAGACGCCGCCGAAACCATGCCGGGCAGTACGTGCTCGATTGCGAGCTTCGTGACTTACGAGGTGTACGCCACGATGCATCATATGTCGGACGAGATGTCTCGGAGAATGGACGACGAACGAGCGAACGAACAAGGGAAGCGGATGTCGGAGGACGGTGGATCTCGGTGGCAGGCTACGAACTACTGCTCGCAGAACGATTGGGTCGTGGAAGACCCGAGGTAAGAGGAAGTCGAGTAACAGACCCACGGATCGTACGGCCAGTGACGCAGGCAGCCTCGACGCTAGCGGCACGTGCTAGGGCAGACGGAACAGAGGACGGCTGACCGACTGCCGCAGGAAGTGACGGTCGTTGAAGTTCGATACGGTAGGCATGGATGCTGCCACGACGAGCCGCGAAGTCGATGGGCGGAGCTGGATGCTGGTTGGGCGAAGGCGACGAAGGTGGTACGAACGGGCGGTAGCTGGACGATGAGTGTACTGCTAGCTGGGTGTGGGTTCAGGCGAGCGGTGGAGCGGAGGACGGAAGCACGAAGGCACTTGCAGATCTGCACTCGGAGGCGCAGAGGACTGGCGGAGTGGCGCTCGACAGCACATAGCACGGGCAGGTTTGCGCTCGTAAGCACAGGAAGGAAGGAACAACGCTGGAGAGCGTGAAGGAAGGACGAACGGAGTACGGACGGAAGACGGACGGAACGGAGCACCACTCTCACACTGAGCGGTGTACGGCCAGCGCGGACTGGTGTACCAACGGAGCGAGTGGCATAGGACTGCAGTGTCAGTTCAAGTTCACTGTACGGCTGCGCACGAGGACTGACACCCGAGGTGATGTTCGAGTGGCTAGTGAGGGGCTGTTTCATTCAAGGAATAGTGGTGGAATAGCGATCGCAAGTATAGCAACTCGAACGAAACAGGGCCGGAATAAGTTCCCGAATAACTAGTGCGCTGGAAAAATGATATCAGTTTGGAAGGTCACTCAACCTCAGCCACGCAAGCACCACTGACTGGATAGGCTCAAGCCTTGCGCATAACTCACTCTGTAGCGATCGATCAGCCACGTGTGGCCCATTCTGACGACTAAGGACCACCTCAAGCCCCACAGGACACCATCTACAGCTGCATTGCTCACGGTAAGTCATCGCGAGACGTTTCTGGTGCCTCAGGAGGGGGGCTCTGACCTGAGCTATGATGCCTGTGGTGTTTTGATGTCATACTACTTGGTCTCAAGCGCATCCTCTCGTACGTTATCGACGACGGCTTTTGTTGTATGTCTCTCTTTCATGTGCGGTTATTTATTGCTGGCTAGAAATGCAAGATTCACAAGGAGCGTGACAGCCTCGCAGCGATGAAGCTGCAAAGGCGACGAAGCAGAAAGGACAGAGGAAGCAGCGTGCTGCAAATTGGTCGACTTCTTAGGTATCCGGCTTTCAGATGACGCTAGAATGCAAAGCATGCACGACTTACATATTGTATTCCTGTTTCAGACGACCGAGTTGTTGACGCTGCGGTTTCAGACAGAGGATATCGTTGCCAACTTCCTCAACCAGCGCCTCAAGGGCGACGAGAAGCCCAACTGGAGCACAGTGGCATCTCGGATGAGCACTAAGCGTGAGTGGGATGAGTGCAAAATCGCTTGAAGACTCTCACCTCACAGTACAAAGTAACACGTGCCTCCCTGGTAATAATGTTTGTGTCTATTATGGGTTACTGATACCGTTGCTTTTGCTACTGTAGAAACTTGTGAAGGAAGACATGCGTACTGGCAACAACACTGACGATTCGGTGGAATACCCGCCGTATTGGGACACGCTGCTGGAATGCTTGGGACCGTTCAGTGGCCTCACTGGTAATGCTGTTGCAGACAGCGAGGGGGGGGGGGGGGGGGGGCCGGGGGGGGCGGGGGGAGT